>LPNX011134181.1:0-35084 GCA_001517045.1 Pseudotsuga menziesii
AAGTAAAACATGAGAAAAATTTCATGATATTACTGCACAATTCACTACATACACAAAGAACAAGAACGAAAACTAGTATTTTACTGACTTTGAATACCATCCCTTCAATTCTTAATGTGGGGTTAACAACATATTGATGTTACACAAGTTAACAGCATGTATACCTGATCTAACTCCTATTCCATATTATTACTAAACAATGAAGATTCTTATGACCAAGCACAAATTAGGTGTCTTATAAAACACTCTCAATTGCGAAAGCCAAAACGAAATCTGGGTATTCTCACCAGGGTTGCCTCACACTACCTGCTGTTCAATCAAATCTAATGCAAATACCAACCCCAAATCACCCACAGTACTAAGGATCTAGGTATACACCAAATTCCCATTGTAGGAGTATACAACAGAGAGACAAAATGGTTGAATAAAATGAAAAACACCCACCACAAATTCCACAAATGGGCTTCATAAAAACCTGTAAGTGCCCCAGCCCCAGCCAAAGTACTCCAAATCCAGATTCCCCATACACAACAGTCTGTGAGAAGGGGGTTTCAAGTCAAATAAAAAATGAAATGGGTTCAGATGAACTTACTGCTGTGAAATCCACCATAGAGTCCGAGCAAGAATACCAATGGAACGAGCATGGATAGCAACACCAAACCCACAACTGCAACTCTAAATTTCCTCCATCCCTTCTTCATAGACATAATTTCCTTACGAAAACGCTAATCACCGGGTGCTATTTGCCCTCCTTGCCTGCACCATCAGATCTGGAGNTTCCTGCACCATCAGATCTGGAGGTTTAATGCCCACAAACTCATGAGCGGGTGAACGGAAATTTATCACAGGCAGTGGTACACCCAAATCAGCAAAAGACATTCTATCNTCCACCCAAATCAGCAAAAGACATTCTATCCTGGAAATTGCAATTCGCTCGAAATCCAGTATTGTGGTTAATTTGAGCAAACTGTGCATAGGGCAGAGCGCTNTGGAAATTGTAATTCTCTCGAAATCCAGTACTGTGGTTAATTTGAACAAACTGTGCATAGGGCAGAGCGCTAGAGTCAAGGAGGGCATTCTGTGGAGCGAAGCGAACCCCCGGTCTTTCATCTTTCAACGGGAGCCTTTAACAAAGGGCCTCTCACCTTTAGCCACAAGCCATTACACCAATAACGATATGCAAATACATGTTACATACGAATATATCATAATATGCTTAATTTGGTCTATAGTAGTTATTCTATAGGCCTTCACTATTTAGGTTTAATATAATTGATAGATTCACTACGCTAAGCTAAGAGTGGCTAAAGGGAGGTTTAAATAAAGCTCATTTATCTACCTTATTGGTTTAAAGATAATTGAAAATTAACAACGGTAAACTAATGGAGTAACAACCACCTTTCAATGCCATGGGTTATGAATATAACATTACCAATAATCCATTGTTTACCTATTCCTAGGATTCACACAATGCCTCATTCCCTCAGTCCCATATTAGTCTTAACATTCTTAATAGGATTTTATTTGGTCTGGTAGGTGTCATGACCAAGTTCCTATTAAAGACCATAATTAAAACAATGCACATCATTTATAATCAGAACCTTTGTAGTGATTTACAATCACAATATCAATAAAAATTTCATAAGCAACCACATATATAACACTACTGGCATTGTTGTCTTGGGTAACATGCCTAAAAACAATTTAGTTATGGAGATTTCCAGTAGAGTGAAAACTAAACCAATTAAGTGTATTTATTTAAATAATTGACCAATATGAGGCATCGTCGCAGGATCAGCCAAGGGGAGGAGAGACCTATGGAGAAAGTAGAACCCGCTACGCAGGACAAATTACTCAATACTCGACTCGACTCAGGACAAATGCACAATAAATGACGGTGCTGTCATTCAGTACTTGACTCCATCTCAATACTCGACTCCATCTCAAAAAGGAATTTACCAAAATGTACTATCAAAGTCTACATCCCCATTGATAATGACCTGTTAATGTTGCCATGCCTTGATATGAGAACATGTTGATGGTGCTTGAGACTAAGGATATATATTTAGGGCTCGAGGATGTTTTATATTTCCATCAACCAATTTAAGTAGCCTTAGGATGATATTTCTCTACCAAAATGACTTTCGTAAGGCCTCAAGACCCATCCACTATGCATGGAACATGTTAATGGCACTCATATCCATCTCCTAGGGAAAATAACCCCTAGTGAATGCATGTGCCATGGTTTCTAAGTTTTGTTCATCACACTTGACCTCAAGAAGACTAGCTAGATATCTAGACACATTTTTAGTGCACAACTAACCTATCAATGTCACATATAGTTTTAGCAACATAACTTTTCTCCAATTTGTTGATGGCACTAGATCCTTAATGTAGGTTGGGTTGTATTTCATAATATTCATTTTTTAGATAATAATAATAAAGTATTTAGGTATTTCTTATGTTAAAAAATATGAATGTAATATGCATTCAATACCAAAATTAAAGGTAGGGTTTGTTTGTTTTGGGTTCTAGGTTAGAGTCTCCTATTTAGGGTTGAAAAAAAGAAAAAGAAAAAAAAGTAGATTTTGTTAGTTTAATCTAATCATTAATTGATAATAAAGTTTCACTTTATATTAATTATAAAATCAATTTTTATATTAAAATTTATTATGTAAATTTTTATTTTGAAACTAAAGCTAAAGAAGACAACCCATAGAACACATATGAAAAGATGCATTCCAACCTTGTTTTTTTAAATTTACATGAACATACACACATTAATAAAATTTTATGTGTTAAAAACAAACATGTGCTAACACCATGCAATCTTTTATTCCATATTATTGTTAAAGGTTCTTGATCTCAAGAACATTTTATAATATCCTTGGACAATAATTTTTAGTCTTGGATGGTTGTTGAATCCCCACAAACTATCAATCCTCCCATGCCTTGATATGAGGACATGTTGATGGTGTTTGAGACTAAGGGGATATCTTTAGGGCTTGAGCATGTTTTCTCTTTCTTTCATAATGACTTCCACCACCCGCAACCTAGTTACAGCTGTAAATATGATAATGATTGTCGATACTATAAGGCATTTTAGTTTTTGCATGCATTTTCATCATATGGCTAATGTATAGCTTCGTCTTTCACCTTTCCACTATAATTATATAGGCCTCTTAAGCGTTGCCATAAATTTCTACCTTGATATCAATTTCCCATAAATTTCTACCTTGATATCAAGGTAGAAATTTATGGGAAATTCTAGGTAGGATAGGTCTCATAAGCGTCGCTTAAGCGACGAATAGCCTCATAAGCGTCGCTTAAGCAACGGCTCACTCAAGGCGCCGTCGCTTAAGCGATGCTTATGAGGCTATCCGTCGCTTAAGTGACGCTTATGGAGACATTTTCAAAAAAAAAATTATCTTTGTGATTTTTGGTAGGTTTAAAAAAGGAAATCCACGCGCCGTCGGAATTTTCTGTCAGATTTTGGATCGAAATGTAGTAGTGTGATGATCATGATGATGACGTTGATGATGTTGTTGATGAAGATGACAATGATGATGATGATGGATGACTTTTGAGTCTAGAAACCCTCACACATCGTCAATGCATGTATCTAGTCTAACAATGCCAAATTTCACACTATCTCGGCACATACAAAAAAAAATTCATCGTTGGCCCCACGTAGCACATTAATTAATCTATAGGTATGGTTTTTGCTGCTCGATTTGTTAGTGACGGACATGTTTAACAATGAATATGACTATGAATTAGTTCAAGGATTATGATGATGAGGATGACGATGAATTAATTCATGAATATCATCCTGATGAAGTTGGTGATCACCTTGTTGATCTCATATGAAATAATGAAGATGTTGTTGTTGATGATGATGATGATGCTGATGATGATGTTGATGAGAATGATGACGATGACGATGACGACGACAACGACGACGACGACGATGATGAAGATGGTGATCACCATGTTCATCTCATATGAAATGATGAAGATGATGATGATGATGATTATCATGATCATGATCATGACGTTAACGATGTTGTTGATGACGATGATGATGATGATGGATGATTTTTTAGTATGGAAACCCACCCACACCGTCAATGCATGTTTCTATTATAACAATGCCAAATTTCACACCATCCCACCACATACATAAAAAAAATCATCATTGGCCCCACGCAGCACATTAATTAATATATAGGTATGGTTTTTGTTGCTCAAATTGTTAGTGATGGACATGTTCGACAATGAAGATGACAATGAATTAGTTCATGAATATTATGCTGATGAGGATGATGATGATGATGACGATGATGATGATGATGATGATGACGATGATGTTGATGATGATGTTGATGATGATGTTGATGATGTTGATGTTATTGATGGTGATGACGACAATGACGACGATGATGATGATGATGACGATGACGACGACGACGACGACGACGATGATGATGATGATGATGATGATGGTGATTATGATGATGATGATGATGACGACGATGACAACGATGATGATGTTTGATTCTGGAAACCCTACCACACCCTCAATGCATGTGTCTAATCTAACCACGCCAAATTTCACATAAATAAAAAAAATCATCATTGGCCCCACGTAGCACATGATGATGATGATGAAGATGGTGGACTTAAGTATTGAAAAATAAAATGTCAAACAATATTAGCTGCAAATACATTGAACATCAAATTAAAATTGATAAGATTTAACTTACCAGTAGGTGGAAGCACATTGTTCACAAAAATAAATATTGTTTTCCCTGCTCCTACATTTACTCTCTTATGTATCATATGTACAAATTCTCCCGCTATAAAATCTGTTGGAATCATATATCTGGAAACCCAAAATGATCATGATCTATTCAACTACAATCAAATGAACCATAGATTTCTATCTTCAATTTGATGAAATTAATTGATTTTGCAAATCAAATTATATAATAATATTCAAATATTTGGATTCTTGTCCTGAATTATTTTAACCTCATCTTTTCTCCTATCGGTAAATATATGATCTCATTAATGTTAGTAACTCTTTTTAAAACAAATAAGATGAAATAATATTCTAATTAAATAGTTACCCTTCAATAGACTTCATCATCTTCTTCATCCAAGTCATCAATGAAGTCATCATTTGTATCATCAGATCCAGAGTCAACACTGTAAGGATTGGCCATATCATCATCGTCATCTAAGTCAGTTACAATCATCATGTCATCGTCGATATAATCTTCATGGGCATTGTCTGCTACATCATCTAATTCAACTAATTCTTGGACATCTTATTTAGGATCATCATGATCATCTAACTCATGTTGATCATGTTCTTCATCATCGTCTTCTTCTTCCAGAGTACCCTCTTCATTACCTTCCTCTAGGTCATACTTTATCGACCTTCCCCTTGGATCGTGTCTCACAACAAATGACTAGCATGCTTTACCTGGAACCTCTGAGTAAAATACTTGTTCACATTGGCTTGGAAGAACATAGGGCTATGTTCTTGGCTCAAACAACCTTGTATTTACCATGGTAAATCCATTATCATGTTCAATAATAGTTCTATTGGGATCACGTTGATTCAATCGTAACCTGTACCATTTGACAATGAACAGAACTACCTTGAAGGATTTAAAGTCACATTGAAGAATATCTTCCAAATACCCATAGTATCAATTTTCTAAGAGTTATGGATGTCTGTCACTTCTAGATGAAACATTGGTCACCTCAATGACCCCAGATAGCCCACAATCTGATGTTTTCTTTGTTTCATCCAATTTTTTGATGTGATCTCTACAACCATTTCAGGCCATAGCCTTATGGTGTTTTACCTACAACAAGCAATACATGAAAAGATTACATAATGATTCAATATTTATGATTAAGTGCATGTTTATGCATCCATACATGGAAAAGAACAACATGTACATCAAAATGTAATTTGCAAAATAAAAATAAAAATTAGAGTGATTGATTAAGATGATTTTTTGCTTATCTTTTAAACCATATGCTAAACCAATTTCCCTTTGTGTAAGACTTGTATCTCCATTGCGATGTGTTTCTTTTACCAATGAAGCCACACCTTCCCATGATATTTCATGAACTGATTGTCTACATCATTCAATCCATACCTTCATCCAGTCAAGATTGTTTGTGATGTATAAATGAATTGCATCCCACTCTTGACCAACTTCTTGATGACAATAAAAATCAAAATTCAAGAAAACTGTAAATTTTCTAAACAAAGGATATGCTCTTAATTGATGCAATAAATTGAATATGCAATTAGAATATGTACAATATATATACATAAAATTCAATAGTAAAATGTGTTATATTAATTAACATCCACTAACTAATAATTAACTTTCACTTTCCTCGATCTACCTTTTCCCTTCAAGTACTCCCCTTCAAAATTGTTATTGGAGTCTGGATCACAAATGCGACGTAAATTGAGCTTTGACTCTAAATTAGGAAGATATTCACTAGCATACAATATGTTTTGGTATACCATATATCCTTCCATCATAGAACCCTTAGCACGTGCTCGTTGTCTCGCCAATCCCTTCATAAATTTCAAGTGCCTCTCAACCATCCACATGGACCTTGAGTGCACATCTCCACACAATTCAATCTCCTCAACTTGGTGTATGAGGTAGTGTTCCTATGCACTAAAAAATGTCGAAGGTAGATGCTTCTGCATTTCACACATGAGACAAGGAATTTCTCTCCTCCAATACTTTATATATTCTTTATGGATTTCTTTAAATGAAAACCATATACAAGTGACGCAAACCAATAACGATATTTAACCAAACAAAAAAACATTAAATTACATAAGAATTATATGAAGAATTAAAGAAACACTAAGCACATGCAAAAAAAATTATATGAAGAATTAAAGAAACACTAAGCACATGCAAAAAATCGTTAGTTACCTCATGTATTTCCCAACATTAGAGGAAATTTCAACTCAAAATGGGCCTCCTAAAAAATATTAATAAAATAATAGTTAAAATAATAAAATAATATTTATTAATTTTCGAGGAAGAAAAGAAAAAAACTACTTGTTTGTTTGTATTTTCAACATATCTCCCCGTGTTTTTACTCAAATTTCGATTGGGAGAGCTCGTTGGATGTAGAATTAAATTCTGCATCCAACAAGTACCCACTTGGCATAGTTTTGACGGACCCTGCTACCCCAAGAACATGAAATACCTGAAAAAACATGATGATGACATCATCATCACGTTTTTTCAGGTATTTCATGTTTTTGAGGTAGCGGGGTCCGTCAAAAGTATGCCGAGTGGGTACTCGTTGGATGCGGAATTTAATTTCGCATCCAACGAGTTCTCCTGATCGAAATTTGAGTAAAAACACAGGGAGATATATCGAAAATACAAGAAAAAAAAAGTAGTTTTTTTTTCTGATACCTATCCCCAAATTTATATTAAAAAAGTGTTTAAGACCTATACGGTATTTCAAATTTAAAGCAATTTCATTAGCTAACACATGATGACATGGAATTTGAGTTAAAGTTAAAAGGCTCATTTTGAGTTGAAATTTCCTCTAATCGATTATATATAACTTGTTTGAAATTGTTGTCGAAGTTGTCCGAGAGGGAGAGAGGTAGAAGAAATTGTATCAATATACAAACCACATCATTTTTTAAACAAAGAGTAGACAAACAAAATAACAAATTTATGCAATAAAATTTAAAAAAAAATTATATGGACATAACAATAATAATTACCTTAATGAAGATGTGCCAATCATGCATTCTGACCCTCACAAAATCATCTTTCTTTGTTATGATATTCTTCCTTTACATTCGCATTTACCTTTTATTCCTCCTTTACCAAAGAATAGGAGTAACAAAGAGGACGTTACATATGGGAGGGCACATTGGGAAATCTTTTTGTTGAGCTCACAAAGTTTTTCTGCATAGTGAATCCAAGTTTCTCGCCTAAGACTGTTTAGAGATTATATTCATTCCAGTCATATAGTATTTGTAATGGTAAGTGATTTAATTACTAAAAATATTTTAGTGTACATATCTCTTTTTGAAAATAACATCTATTGGAATATGTAGCTCTGCTATTGCTTAATTTCTAGAACCCACACTAATTTTCAAAGTTCAAGTAAAAGAAATAAACTTATTGAAATGTATATTTATTTTAATAATCATTCATAGAATAAGATTGGGTACTGGTTGAAAAGATGAATTATATATTTTATTTTATTTTAAAACAAGGATAATATTAAAATAGATAAAATACCTAAATCTCCAATATCTCAAAGCCAAAAACATTATTAAACATTTTGATTCCACATCTAATACACCATTAGCAAATGAGTAATTATGTGAATTAAAAGAAATCTATTACCGATCTGCATCTTGCATTTGATTGGTATAATATAAAATTTCAATAATTATGCATGCTTCTTATATTCTTTTATTTCATTAAAATATCCATCTGTAAACCATGTTTTTATTTATAATAATATTATGTAATAATAGATGTAATACTAGTTATATAATTCATACTGGAGTAGGCGGTTTGGTAGATGCTTGGCATGCAAGTATTAAGAAAATGCAATCAATTCTTTGACCATGAGTTATCAAATAAAAGCTATGGCTTGAATTTGTTCCATAAGGTAGGGATTTCTGTCATCTTCCATAAAAAGCATCATGTGTAGGGATGTAAGTTATCAACCTTTTTGTTGTGTGTTAAATCATGTTTATTGTGAAGGAGATTGTCCTTTGAACTCCCCGTCAACTTGTTGCATAGTACCAGATTGCCTCCCTTGATTGTTTTTCAGACTGATATAGTGGTCTTGTAGCAAAATTTGCATTTTCAAAAGGGTTGACCCCATCGTCTAAACTTAACAAAAGTGATGCACGACAGGCATAGGGGAAATGTACTTGCTCCAAGCCATCTACAACTCCTTCGTGGCTAAGGTGAGTGGTATTTTTAATGTCATATTTTGGGCAACGATTTATTTATCTATTCTTTTTAAAAAATGAAGGGGAAATGAATCATGTGTTTCAAGTACTGGTTGTTGAAGTTTGTGCATAATAAGATACAACCATCAATTGAGTGTTCATTGTAAATAAACTCATTTGCAATGTGCTCTGCCTTCTCAACAACTACCAATAAAATGCACTGTTGGATGCGAATGCGCATCACATACGACGGTGATCACCCCCCTTCAGTTGTTCTTGATGTAATTTTATATCATTTAATAATAATAAAATATATGACACATTCACAAACAATAAACAAAAGACATATTTTTACATACAAGAACTCCATGATGGATTGCAGAATTAACATACATATTTATGTATTTTCGAAAAATTGAATTAGCTTGATTAACCTGCAGTCTAATAAAAATAGAGTTGCATTTTAGACTTGAGCTTCCCTAATTCAAAAAGAAAAAAACAGTATCATGATATATATGTACCTGGGCAATATTTTTTCCATGATTTTCAACAATCTATTTAATACAGGGTTATCCATAACACCATTTGAACCCTATGCATTCGGTGTCCCTCCAAGAGGAGACCATGCACACACATGAATGCTCACCTCGCTACAATAATCTCTCAAGTTTTTATGTTTCCATAGTGGATGCATCTCCATATATTAAAGCAGTCTTGCCATGAAACCCCAATTTGTAGAGCAAACAAAATCAAATATCAAATACCAACACTATAAGCTGTGGGATCAAAATAGTAGAAACTTACTTGATTGATAGCAGGAGGAGTCTTGGCATGGATCAATAGATCTCCAATCTTCTTACAAGAAAATTTGTTCATGCCAATGGATTTCGTGACTGTGTGTCTCCATATTTTTATGGTTCTATTGCTTTTCTTTTGAATTTTTCTGGACCTAAAAAAAATGCTACTTGCGGGAAGTTGTTGATTTCTGCCATAAATACCTTGTTGTGAACCGAGAAGCGTTCTACAGTTCCCTCCTTGATCTCATTATCAATGGTCATAGATGACGAATTTTTAGTGCTTCATTTTCTCAAACTATACTTCTTAGGTTACTTCTAGACTTTAAAGCTTTAATCGAAATTGTTTGAGGCATGGATTAGAAATCAAACATCACACTTATAGCAATCGAACATCGTATCGGTTGCATTTGCATGTGGCAATGTCAGGGACATTGCCACCACGTGGCTACTGTTTTTTAATGCATACATATAATGAAATAGTTAACTTTTTAAAATTCATCAATATGTAAACATTTTTATTTTGAAATATAAAATTAACTCATAATATCTTTGTTACATTGATCTCTTGAGTGGGTTTCCTTTTACGCATTTTTCCTTCTCCATTACTATTTTGTTGAGTCTTCCACTATCCAATGTTACAAATTGATCAATCATCCCTGTAATCTCGGTGGGATCATTATTAGCATTATATTTTTATTTTAATTAGCATAATGTTTGCTTATATTAAGATGTGCTAGGGATCATGTTTGTTAGACCTTGATAATATGATATAAAGGGGTATTAAAATTGGGTTGATAAAAATGGATACCTACAATATCTAGTGAAACTAGGGGTTTTCTTAATTGGAAAGGTATATTGGGAAGGGGTTCAACAATACAATTTTAGGAGGCATTTCCAATATTTAGTGAAATTAGGGATATTCTTTAATATCCCGTGAATGGTATTCCTATGTAACAAGCTCATTGAGTGAACCCCCGATGTGGTTAATCGGATTCTATCGCTACATGTACTATAGGATTCTTTTGTTTCCCACTTGAACATATTTCAACGTTCCAGAACACTTCCTTGGGTTCCATTTCAAGTTGATGACCATTATACTTTGTCCTTGGATCACCCAATCTCATTTCTTTAGCAAACTGAGATAATTCTTGGTTATTGTCCATCCTTGCAGTTCTGCCTTCCCACTATTTCAGAAATCGACAATTACAAAGGCTTGAAAACGGTATTGTAACTAACAATCTAAAATTACCCAGGTCTGTTAGTTCACGTTAAATTTCATATGCATAATTGTATTCACACTATCTGCATACCACATTGCACACAATACAATTAAGGAATTAATAGCTTAAGATAATCTATTCATCCAACAAAAACTTCCTAGAGGCTAAGGTTTGAAACCTTAGCTCAGATACCACACTGTAATGTACCTTGATGTTACCAAGCTACTCATACAAAATTTGCAGCAAAAATCACACACGCAAAGGTTAGACAGGGTTATGTAATTACAAGATAATTTAATTCAAATATTTGAACAAATTTAAACGAGTTGCAACAACTCAAAAACAATAGAAGCATAAAGGTTTAAAGGATTAAAACCTTAACACGAGTTAAATATTGATTAATTAATCGATAAATAACATTAAACAAAACCTTCGATGGATTAATTCACCTCTCCGATTTAAAACAAGACCATAAAAAAACAATCCCTCCCAACTTTTGACTTCCGACGCGATAATTGGGAGTTAGCATGCTAAAACCATAATTACAATCACCCCTCTCGACAGGAGACTTCTGATGTCGAGAGTCAGGAGTCGGCACGCCAAAACCAGAAATACAAAAACCCCTCTCGACTTTCGGTTTTCAACGTCGGCAGTCAGTAGTCGGAAATCCAAACCAAAAAATACAAGCACCCCTCCTGACTTCCAACTTTTGAATTCAGTAGTCGAGAGTCGTCATTCCCAAACGAGAACTACACAAGCCACTCCTAAGTCTCGATTTTTGACGTCGGCATGTCAAAAGTTGGCAGTTGGCACCATCAAATGATAATATCATAAAATATTTTCGATGTATGATTCCTGACATCAGCGCATCAAAAATAAGAATTCAGAAGTTAGAACCACCATACAAGGTTAAACAACCACTCCCAACTTCCAATTCCCAACATCGGCATGTTGGAAGTTGGCACTGGCTCATCAGCACCATAATTCATGGTCATGATTGCTAATCTCCAAGATAATCAATGGACTCAATCACTCTGATTTAACAAGATAAAACTTAGCCATTTTTTTGGAAATGACTAAGGCATAAATGACATGTGAGATATCAAACTTAGACTTCACCCCTTAGGGAGTATCAAAGGACTTCACATAGGAATGCATTCAAATTCTCAATTCAATAAGAAACTAAACACAGAGATTCAACTAACGCTTCATGCTATTAGACATGAGAACGTCTCCATGACTTGGAAAATAATAGGCATACAATCCCTTAATACAAGGTTTCTTCAATGTCCTCTGGAACCTATTGGCTTGGCTACCAATGTCCAACGAAGGACTTATTCAATAATACAACACTAGGATGACATCCCTTAGAGCCTATTGGTTTATCCACCAATGTCCAACTAGGGAATATCATTAAACTTCATGGTTAACAGGAATCCTGAACAAGATATATGATCCATTCCTTATTCCAATTCCTACAATTATCCATCTGATAGGCATGAAATAAATAAGCATACATACATAGAAAACATTCACATAATTATTTGTCACAACAAGACATATACACATTTGCTCATTTAGAATAATATTAAGATTCATCACTTATCTGAAATCAATTGTTGGCAACTGGCTTCGTGGCATCCATATTCCACCCAACCTTAGGTAGTTATGATCACAATCTTTCAACAAAACATCACCCCTGAGCTTAGACTCATGCATTCACCACCAGACATCTCTCAAGGTTTCAGATCTTCAGGATTGAGCACTTGACAGTAAGGATTTATTGACTTTCAACCAAATCCATGTAAATTTGTGCAATTCATTTCCTTTGTTTAATTCTATTACCACTGCAGTGATAACCATCATTGTTCTCTATGCTTAGAATTTTACCAAGTCAATTTCATGCCCATTTTCCATTTCATTGAAGTCACTAGAGGCAAGAGGGACAAGATCAAAAAACAAATTGGTTGTAGGCCTAGCTTGGGTACTCTAGAATCACACCATCCCAATTACTGTTGTGCACCATTCCAATTACTGTTGTGCACCATTCCAACATAAAGCTTCACTTCTAGTTTTGGATATGGTCTACATACAACCAATGACTCCCTCAATTGGACAAGTGATTAGATTATTTGACTTCTTCTTCTCCAATTGGTTTCAATCTATACAATATCATTATCCTCTTCACATTTCTCACCCCTTCCTACATGTCTCCTCCTCCTTCCTTTCTCCCCCTCCGAGAGGTAACCACACTACAATGTTCCTTCTTGGGAGTGCATGCTTGAATGGATCTCACATCACATTTGCAGGGTAAGGGAGGAAGAGTGGGGAAGGGATGATTTGTATCTAATAGCGCCCCTCCCCCCCTACTGCAGTCGACCCATGATTCCTTCTATGAATTGGTCTTCTCCACCAACCTTCCTCATGCATTCAATTATTAGAGGAAATAGTTAAAAAGGCCAGGTAATTGGTCCCCTCAGATAGATAACAGGATTTCTCCCAAGTCAGCAGGGTTAAACAAGATTATAAACTTGGGTTAATAGGTTATTTATAAACCCCCCTCCCTCTCTTTGTCTTGGATGAACACATGAGTCCTTGATCTTCCAGTGTTCTAGCTTCAGCCACGATCAGTTGGAGTTTCGTATTAACAATAAAAAATGTATAATGAGTTCTACCACTGTTATAGCTGATTTTACCACACATGGTAATCACACTGTTATGGCATTCCCTGTCCCTCTGCAGACTCCTTAGACCCCATGGACCATTTTTGTACCTTTGATGTTTCCAAGATCATCCCTAAAAACATGGAAAAATTGCCATACGCGACTTTTAACCCTTTCTCGCATATATACACGGATTTGACCCCAAAAACCACATACATCGAGATGTGTGCAAAAGGAAAAATCCTTTTGGAGTTTTCCTTGATGTGGATCCGACTCACTTGTCTCCTAGCCTTCCATATGCCTTGAGATCGCTCGGATTTGACCTTTCATTACCCCATTGAAGAGCTATATAAGGAACCCTTTGGATACATTGAAGGCATGAGGAATTGAGAGCAAGAGAACTATAGTCCATTACTGCCGGAGCTTATACTTGAGTCTCCATCCCTTTGTCCCTTGGAGCACTTTTGTGTTCTTCCCAAGCTTTCCTTTTGCTTATGAGCTTGCTATCGAGAGATGGAGGATTGAAGTGGTGGAGGCCCAAGTGGGGGACTCAGTTTCTCCAATTCACAGACGTGCTGATAGAGGTTGTATCTATTGTAATCTCTATTTTATATTAATATAAATATATTTTCCTATCCAATAATGTGTATTTGAATGAATATTTGATCCATGGATGATTTCAAATGCTTATATGTTATTAATTATATATGCTAGAGTAGAGCTAACACAATTATATATAGTATTCTTGTATTGTTTATTGAATGTTGAGGAAGCAATTTATCAATTCAAGCTAGAGTTGGAAAGCTCAACGGGGATCTACATCAACCGTCCGGAATAAGGTACGAATCGAGATCCTTTAGTGTTAGCTATTTAGTTTCTCTTGCATATAGGAAAGGATTGATTTCTAGAGTCAAGCTGTCTGTTGTGGTACCCCAAGCCATAGGAATTCTCTCCATAACAGAATTGGTGACTCCGTTGGGGACGTTCCTTGTTTTTATTTGGGGTTTGGGGGCACAATGTGCTTGATATTCTTGACTTGCTCTTTGTTTCTCCTTGTTTTTGTGTTGCATTTTATAGTATGTTCATCCATTAACACTCCCCTTTATTGGTTTGACCCTTGGCCTACTTTTTACCACTGTATTCTCTGTATACGCAGGCTTTTGGCTAAAAGTCATGTACATACGCAGATTTTTGGCCAAAAGTCGCGTATACACGTAGGTTTTTGGCCAAAATCCACGTATACATGTAGCTTTTTGGCCAAAAGTCACGTATATACGTAGCTATTCTTTAAACAGTCGCGTACATCCTCCCTTTTGGTGAGTTTGATGTTGTGGAAAGTTGTTGGGTATTCCTTGGGTCTGATGTTGTCTGTTGGATGCTTCTTTTATGACAAGAGACCACCTTTTCATTGATTTTTCTTTGAAAGTAGTTTTAGTCATTTATCCTTTTTGTTTTTCCATTAGTGCATTACTCTTTTTTGTCTCGGTGTCTTGCTAGGCTTGTGTTTTATACTTGCTGTGGAGACTGAGAGTTTTAGATGATTTTTATTGCATTTTTCATTCTTTTATATTGAAAAATACAAAGTAGTTGCACTCTTAGTTGCATCTTAGATATGGATTTGAGGAGGTACTTGCATTGGATTGCTTGGATGAGAGTTGTATTTAGGATTTCATATAGGAAGGATTGCATTGACATCGAAGGAATGATTTTTTACGCATCTCATGTAGTGGCATACCCTGTTTTTCATTTGACAAAGATTGCACTTAGCATTGTTTTTTATGGTGTGCATATTTATTTCACTGCTGAGTCATAATGTCATTAGTTGCATGGCCATTTCCATTTGAGTAATTATAGTCAATTAAAATCAACGCATAATAAAATGAATTACACTCTTTTCTTTTATAGGGTGCACAAACAAGACTAGGTTTTAGGGTCTTGGAATAGTTCATTGTGAGTAAATTCTCCAAGAGCACTAAACAACAACATGTATGTGTCTATCCTGGTGAGAGTGTGAAATTCCTTGGTATAATTAGTGTTTCTCAGGATCCTCCTCTTACAAGGGAGTTAAGCACGAGGCAATGTGAGCGGTTATTGATTGGGATGAATCCTAGTCATAACTGAGTAGCACTGGAGATATTTCCAGGATTGTATTTGTATCTGGGGGCTCTTTCAAGAGTTTCGGGCTTTGCTACCCTGCCCATATGGTTGATCTTGCCTACGACTGTCCGCCTGAGCATTGGTTATATTGGGGTGACCTTAGTTGCCTTACCTAGGTTATCACAGGGGGTACTTGTAGAGGTTATTCTGTAGGTGTCCCGGCCATGTAGAGGTCGGACAGGACACTCGCTTTATGCGTTGAAGTTGAGGGCCACTATAATTAGTTACATACCTCTGCTTGTAGTGTATGGGAGTTTTGAGCCTCCCCTAGGCGAGACATACCTGCTGTATTCAGGAGCTCACATATCCTCCCTTTGGTTTGCTTGTATTTTGGCTGTATATTTTCTTAGGAGTGTGCTCTTTGTGTGCTATTTGGCCTTTGGGATCACGGTTACTAGACTATATTTATGCTCTCTTGAGTTTGGGTCCTTTTATTTTCGGCATGCCTAGTATCTTACCACCCGTCCTTCGTCCTAGTACGGACCCTGGTGTCAGACTTGGGGGCATCACAACCTATTACCGTGCTCATAGATTTGGGAGTGGTCACATTCCACCCTCTACTCCATTTGTGGAGGATGTTGACTCCATTCTCTCGGTCTTTACACCGGTGGTCACCCTCATGGGGGTGGTAGTGGATGCGTGAACATTGGGTCTACACCTTACTTTCCTTTTTATGTCCCATCGTTCACAACATTGTTTCCTTTGGGTGCAGTTGTCATGATCATTCATCCCTATATCCTATAGTTTGGATTCTTTATTGACTATTTTGGCTTGTTTTGGACTAATATGGTTGTCATGTAGGGTCCAGTTTTTGTACACTCTCTCTGAGGTTTTGACCCGTTCGTTCCTATCATAGGTATAATGTCTAAACTGGCATATAGGTTAGGATTTCACATGCGCTTGCACTTATGCACTTCCTTATGACCGTTCCATCATAACCTTAGGTACGAACCTATTCCATTATATCACAAAACCTTCATGTTGTTGTTAGAAGTGGTACTATGTGAATGGTAGAGCTTTCCTATACATGGGTGTCCTAGTTAGCTCCCCTTTGCATTTGGTACCCATGCTGTGAGTCCTCTCTTAGGTCCGGGATTCCTTTGTATAGTACCGCCATGACTTTGAGCAAGAGCTTCATACTCCTCTTGAACTTTATGCTGGCCATTTCCCCGGGACTCCCTTATGTCAAGTTGTAATTGCATTATCATGAGCTTTTCCTACCTCATTGATCCTTATGTCGGCTTCCCTGACTTTGAGTATCAGCCATATAGCCCAAGATTGTCTCATGTATAGCCACACAGAGCCATTTTATATATCCTTTGCAGCTTGATTCCCTATTTTTACTGGGAGGGGACTTTCTCCCGAGTGTCGCTATCCTACACATGTTTCCTTACATTGAGCATAGGTATGTTCCACTACTGGTAACTAGTTTGTTTGCCCATTTGACACTCATCTTCGCCTAGTCTGTAACTTTAAAGTAATTTTATTCTTTTTCAAGCTTTTCAAATATTTGAAAAAGTCCAAAAAAAATTAAAAAACCAAAAAGCTGGACAAGAAAAGATGTTATCTTTGGCAGCAGTCGAGTCGTGTTGCCTTCGAACAGAGCACTGTATATCACATTCATTGGTTGGGTTAATAGTTTTACTTTAGGACCTGTACTTGTTTATTTGAGTTTATCTCCACCGACTGGTTAAGCTTCCAGTCCCTATGGAGCCTCTATCGATGCCTCCTGTGTCACAGAGATGTCCCAGTTTTGCATATCGAGTCTATGTTTCCTACATTCAGTCACCATTCGCCTTTATGCTCTTGTTCGAAGGAAGTTGAAACCTGAGTTGACCATTCCTCAGTTATCTTGACTTTGCATGTCGGCCATTCCTGGTATAGCTACTGGTTCATGCACCTTATGATCGAGTCCTTCCACATTATATAGCTTTGCTGAGTACCTCGTGTTGGATGATGGGGGATGCCTTAATGCCCTTCTTCCAATGGATTTCATCCCATTGAATTCAGATCATTTATTCTGGGATAGGAATCTAGAGTCATTTTTGAGTTCCTTGAGACTTGCAGTCATCAGTGGCAAGTTCTCTCGCCATCGACAATTTTTTGGGAATACATCAATGTCCCCTGATCGATGGATTCTCTCAAGTTTTCGACCTCAACACATTTATTCACACTTGTTAGTTTGCACTCTAGTACCTTGATTTCCATTTTCATTATCGGTGGGTGATCTCGTGTTTGTTAACGGTATACATTAATGATCAGTAATCAGACGATGGACTCTTATGTTTGACCTTGACACATCTATTGACATAGTAGGACATGTACTCGTAGCATTTGTGTAGAAGACCTTCCATATTGGTGGCATCTCTTAAATGCTACCTCCTTGATCGTGCCAGTGTTCATGAGATTTAAGCTCTCATGACTTGATTCCAGTATATGTCAGACATTTCCAGCCATTATGGATATCTTGATCCATTATATATCTTCAGCCTTCATGGAAATCATGATCCTTTTTATATCTTCATCATGGAGATTCTGATCTATCTATATTGTACATGGCGATGACCACATATGTCATATTGTATCATGCTTGTTCATGGCCATTGTACTCTTATGTATCCGGGACTTCTATATCTATTTGTAGTTATGTGCAAAGTTGTATCATTGTATAGTGCTGATTGGATGGCTAGTTCTTCCACTGGGCTCTTCATCCCTTCACTTCTGGGATGGACTTATAATGTATTTCAGCCATCGTATGACCCCTCTGACCTCACACATTAGGGGGCATCTGTTATAGTTGATTTTACCACACATAGTGAATCACACTGTTATGGCCTTCCTTGTCCCTCTGCAGACTCCTTAGACCCCATGGACCATTTTTGTACCTTTGATGTTTCCAAGATCATCCCTAAAAACATGCAAAAATTTCCATACATGACTTTTAATCCCTTTCTCGCCTATATATGTGGATTTGACCCCTAAAACCGTGTACATAGGGATGTGTGCAAAAGGCCAAATCCTTTTAGAGTTTTCCTTGATGTGGATCTCACTCACTTGTCTCCTGGCCTTCCATATGCCTTGAGATCGCTCAGATTCAACCTTTGATTACCCCATTGAAGAGCTATATAAGGAACCCTTTGGATACATTGAAGGCATGAGGAATTGAGAGCAAGAGAACTATAGTCCATTATTGCCGGAGCTTATACTTGAGTTTGCATCCCTTTGTCCCTTGGAGCACTTTTGTGTTCTTCCCAAGCTTGCCTTTTGCTTGTGAGCTTGCTATCAAGAGATGGAGGATTGAAGTGGTGGAGGCCCAAGTGGGGGACTCAGTTTCTCCAATTTGTAGACATGCCGATAGAGGTTGTATCTATTGTAATCTTTGTTTTATATTAATAGAAATATCTTTTCCTGTCCAATAATGTGTATTTGAATGAATATTTGATCCATGGATGATTTCAAATGCTTATATGTTATTGATTATATATGCTAGAGTAGAGCTAACAAAATTATATATAGTATGCTTGTATTGTTTATTGAATGTTGAGGAAGCAATTTATCAATTCAAGCTAGAGTTGGAAAGCTCAACAAGGATCTACATCAACCGTCCGGAATAAGGTACGAAAATCGAGATCCTTTAGTGTTAGCTATTTAGTTTCTCTTACATATAGGAAAGGATTGATTTCTGGAGTCAAGCTGTCTGTTGTGGTACCCCAAGCCATAGGAATTTCTCTCAATAACAGCCACACGACACTCATAATCAATTACATAATACATTTGTCACTAGGGTTTTGAATTGGGGCATTACTTATGGAACAACCTGAATTAAGTGATGCAATGGTGCATGAAGTACATAATTATTTGAATGATTTCATTGTGGATGTACAAAGAGTATTTCAAGGAAAGAACCCACCACCAAGTTATGGAATGGATATCTAAAAGAAGAAGAACCAATCTTTTCTCAACCACTCCTTTGGTGCCTATAAATCATATGGTACCTTCTTTTTCTAATTTTGTAGTAAGTTTACTTTGGTATAATCACATTAGCAGTAGTAATAGTGTTAAAGTTGGAGCAAGGGTAAGTTGAAGTAGTAATGGTTTTAGTTTAATACTATTGAGTAGTAAGTATATCAATAATATTAGTTCAGTTCTAGTTGTGTGTTCAAATTTGGTTTCAGAAAAAAAAGGTCATAGAGGATTTGTTTTAGTTTAAATATGCTGAGATGGTTGGGGTTCATGGTGCATCCCCCATGCAATACCCAAAGTTTTTGGGAAAAAGAGTTGAGGAAGATGCATAACAACAATGGTTTATTTATGAATCCATCTTGAGATCAAAGGGTGTTTAGGATGCATCCAATTTGGTAGAATTCTAAAGTACCTTGAGAAGTTGATATATACAATGAGGTATGACGTTTGCGAAATGCCCTACTAATGTCCCATCTCTCACCTTGCATGAGGTAAAACAATAGGTTTTCTTTGAATTTCAACTACCGAAGTCGAAATAATAAGAAATAACAAAATTAAAGGAAATTCAATAGTAAGAAGGAGAGTTTGTGTGGGAGCATGCATAAAGGTTTGAAGATGTAATGGGAAATTTTTATTGTTATTCAATCATTCAACACATTGAATGCAAAATTAAAGTTCACCCCTCTACTAAGTGCCCTAGACTATGATAAAGAATTTATATTATACTTAGTAGCATCTGAATCGACCATTGGTATGGTTTTGGTTCAAGAGGATGAAATGCATCAAGAACTTTTGGTTTACTATTTGAGCAAGAACTTGGTCAAACCTGAAGTACTCACATGTTGAGAAGATGGTGTTGGTAACTACTCATCTTGTCCAAATACCCCAACATATATTATTCTGAGATGAACTATAGGGATTGTCACTAATAATGGAAATCATTTTCAAAATAAAATGATGATGGAAGTAGCGACCAATCTTGGATTTCAACCGGATTTTGTCACGTCCCCTCCCGCCCCAGAGGAGAAAACGCGATGCGCCCCAGAGGAGAAAACGCGATGCAACTTTTCTACCTGAATTACTCATCTCTGATTCTGTATTGGTATGATGATTCCCAATTATTTTTTTTTATTCTGGTAATATCTACACAAGCAAGAATTTATCCTACTAACATTCTGATCCATACCATGTATAACTCTTTATTTTCCTCAAGGCAGAGAGATCGAACCGTGGAGAATCATCTCGCAGAAAATCAACGATGTGGAGAGCTTCACTTGAGGAATCGAAAACATATCAAAATTTCACTCTCGCACATCGCATCCCACATGTCACATTATTCATTCCTCATCCCGTATCCCGCATGGGGAATGGTCGTTGTGGAGATCAAGATTTACCATAGTCATTTCCGCTTCGCGCATCTTGCATCTCGCGAATAATGAAAAGAAGATTTAGCCAAACGACATTTCCGCATCCTGCAAGTTGTGGAAAGGGGATTGCAGAAGGGAAAATGTAGTTTCCAAACATCTGCAAGGCGCATTTCTACATCCCGCATCTTGCATCCAGCAAGTTGCGGAAAGGGAATTGCAGAAGGGAAAATGCGGAGTCCAAACTTCTGCAAGTCGCATTTCCACATCCTGCATCCCACAAGTTGTAGAAAGGGAATTGCGCAAGGGAAAATGCTGAGTCCAAACTTCTGCAAGATACATTTCTGCATCCTGCATCTCGTAAGTTGTGGAAAGGGAATTGTGGAAGGGAAAATCTGTGGAAATTTGATCTGTTCATGAAAATTTCTAAGTATAAAATGGATTCCCAATATCCAGGCCATCACCAATCCGGCCGATCTAACTTCAGAACAACTTAGAAAATTCATTGAAGTAATTACACACATAGATGCACCATTCATGAAATATACAGCTGAACAGAACACATTTCATTCAAGCATTCATCATTTCATACTAATGTATAGACAAGTACAGTTGTAGGGATTGAAACACGAGAGATACTTATCTTTATCAGAAGATTGTCCCACAACCAACTATGTCACTACAATGTTACACCCAACCATAGGCCAATGTGCTCATCAATCTCTCAGCAACACTACCACCCCCGAGCTGGGCATGATTTCCCAAAGGAATAAGAAACACTAGCAGAATTCCCCATAGCCAAGGATACAATAAAACTCAGCCAATCCAACAAATTTGGGTTTATCACGCTTACACAGGCAGTGATTTACACATAGAAAAAGTTTGTACAAGTCACAACCAATCCAACAGATGGGTTTATCAGGCTACGAGCCAAGCCAATCCATCCTTCTAGTTGGGTTTATTAGGCTTACACAGACAGTGGTTTACACTTAGCCAAAATTCACATGAGACAAATCCAAGCCAACATATGGGTTTATCAGGCTACCAGTGAAGCCATCCTTCCAATTGGGTTTGTCAGGTTGCCATGGAGGTGGAAATACCGACTGCTAAGTTAGTGAGCTTAATCCCAGAGCTATGGACACCTACACTGGATCTAGCTTGACTTCTAAACATTTGCACACCCAACACAAGGGAGCATCCCCTTCTCTTCCACACAGACCCTCAGGCCATGCCTTCCCTTCCAGTTCTATTCAGGGTATGCAAAGAAGAAAACCAGTCCTCCAAATTAGTTTGTGAGGTTCCTTCAGACACTAGTTTTATCAAGCAAGTCTAGACTCCATTTCCCTTCCCCAAATCAATTCGAATGTCAAATGAGGATGTACACACAACTATCTCAGTTATGGGATTAACAAAACGTAACAGAAGCCAAGGATTACACACACACACACAGCAATTACGAATTTATGAGCATTTCCTGAGCCAAACCGACTACTACAATTACCAAAAATGAAATCATTTGTTGGTCCCTCAATTCAAAAATACGAATAGGATTCTGGGCATTTGCATTCCCAGAAAAAATAACAAATAGGAAAAATCATGAAAAAGAAAACAATTCCCCGAATTATTCTTGCCAAAACATTCCACACAGTCCAAATCGTGAGGGGAAGGTGAAACGCGACTGCATGAGGGAAAGGTGGGCGTTTCTTTTTTTTAATTTTTTTGGGTGTTTTCTTTCCCAATAAAATTTAAAAAATGTTTTTTCTAGAAATGGTGCTCTGCCCATTTCAAATTTCTTCCCACTCTTCTAATCCCCCCCCTTTATCCTTAGGAAAAATCATGCCCCCATCTCATTTTGTTGCATTGACATATATGGTTGTAGGATTTTAATTAAAAATCGCAAATTTAACCTGATGTCCAAACTTATAACATTCAACTATCATAAAAAAAACACCACCGACCTAAATCTTAATCGCCGAAACAAAAACACTAAATCGATGGCGGAGCTTTTTCCTTGAGTTCCACACCATGATTATTTAAATTATATTATTTAAATGCAAACGAGGTCAAAATCGGGGTGTTACATTCCCCTCCCCCTTCAACAGCACTATCCTCAGTGCTTTACAACATTGAACAAAAATGCTTTGTTGGTACTGCCTTTAACAATCCGCAGAATTGAACAAAAATGGATGTGCCAGTCGCATGGCATCCTCCATCTCCCATGTAGCTTCTTCAAGACCGTAGTGCTCCCATTGCACCTTTACTTGTCCTATTGCTCGGTTCCAGAGCATTGTGACCTTCCTGGAGAGGATGCACATAGGATCGATTTGGAACTCTCCCTTTAGTTCCACCTGCTTCACATCGAAATTTATTACATGGTTAGGATCATGTACATATTTCTTAAGCAAGGAAACATGAAAGACATTATGATCCCTAGTACTAGCAGGAAATGCAAGTCTATATGCAACTGGTCCTATTCTTTCAAGCACTTCAAATGACCTACAGTATCTAGGAGATATCTTGGCACAACTTCCAAGGTTCAAGGAACTTTTCTTTGCCTTCACCCTGAGGTAAACATGGTCCCCAATACTGAACTCTCTGTTCATACTATGCTTATTTGCATAGATTTTCTGTCTGTCTCGGGATGCCTTTAGATTCTGTCTGATTTTTACAACTTCCTAGTCCATCTCCTTGAGCAATTCTAGACCGATCACAACTCTGTTCACTAGGTTATCCCAAGTTACTGGTGTCCTGCACCTCCTTCCATACAAATATTCATATGAACTCATCCCAAAGGATGCTTGTTGTCCATTGTTATAAGAAAACTCTACTAGGTGTAAATAGTCTTCCCACTTGGATGGTTTGTCCATCACATACATGCGAAGCATGTCTTCTAGCACTTGGTTAACTCTCTCGGTCTATCCATCGGTCTGAGTATGGTAGGCAGTGCTGAAATTCAACTTTGTTCCCAAGTCTGCAAACAATACTTTCCAAAATTTAGAAGTGAACTTAACATCTCTGTCAGAGACTATTGCCTTAGGAACTCCATGCAACTTTAAAAAAAAATTCATGAAAATCTTGGCAATATCATCAGTCTTATGCGTGGAATTTATTGGTATAAAATGCACTTCCTTCGTCAACTTGTCCACCACAACCATGATGGAATCGTGTTGTCTCCAAGTCATCGACAATCATGTAATAAAGTCCATGGAAATCACTTCCCATTTCCATTCTAGAACCGGCAAAGGCTGCAACAAACCTGCTGGGTGTTGATGTCCAACCTTCACTTCCTGACACTTCATGCATCTCAAAATATATACATCCATGTCCTTTTTCATGCCTAGCCAAAAGTATTGCTTTCTTCTTGTAGCAATCGTCTTCTAATATTCCGGGTGACCAGAATATAGAGTTTGATGGATTTCAGCCATAACAACCCTCCTCAAATATGCTACATTGTGAATGTAAATTCTATTTTTATAAGTAATAATTTCATCTTCTTCTAACTTATAACCTTCATATTTCTTTTCATGGTTCTGCTGCTGCAATTTATCCTTTACCTGCGCATACATTTCCTCTTCAACATTACGGTTAATAATCTATTGTCTCAAATCTGATTGGAAAATGCTAATAGATGCCACATGCATTTCTTGTACTTTCTTGCTGAGTGCATCAACTACCTTATTCTCCTTACCTTTTATATGCTTGATTTCAAAATAAAACTCACATAAAAATTCTAGCCATCTAGCTTACCTAGCATTCAGAGTAGGATGATCAAACAAATATTTAAAACCATAGTGGTCTGTCCTTAACTCAAATTTTCTTCTCTTCAAGTAATGCCTCCACATATTGAGAGCATGTACAATGGCTGCAAGTTCAAGATCATGCATGGCATAGTTCTTTTCATGCTCCTTTAGCTTCCTGGATTCATAACATATCATGTGGTTGTCTTGCATAAGGACTCCTCCAAGTCCTTGACCACATGCATCTGTACATACTACGAAATCTTTTTTTGGGTCTGCAACTTTCAAGACTGGTGCACTTGTGAGAAGATTCTTCAACCGCTGGAAAGTTTCTTCGCACTTTGTGGTACATTCAAACTTTATCCCCTTCCTTTGCAAACAAGTGATAGCATGTGCAACCTTGGAGAATCCTTCAATGAATCTCCTGTAGTATCCTGCAAGCCCCATAAAAGATCTTACCTCGGTCACATTCTTTGGAGTGGACCAATTCTTGATAGCTTCAATCTTATCAGGGTCCACAAATATACCCTCTTCTGAAATAATGTGACCCAAGTACTGAATTCTATCCTTATAGAAATCGCATTTGCTCAGCTTTGCATATAGCTCATGTTCTCTGAGCAATTGCAATGATAGTCTCAAATGTTCTTCATTCTTAGAATAAATAAGAATGTCATCAAGGAAAACAAGAACAAACTTATCTAAATACCTGTTGAAGACACTATTCATAAGGCACATAAATGTTGTTGGTGCATTTGTGAGACTAAATGGTACCACTACAAACTCATAATGTCCATACCTTGTTCTGAAGGTTGTCTTATGAATGTCTTCGTCCTTGATTCTCACCTGATGGTAACCATACCTCGAGTCAATCTTGGAAAATACATTTGCTCCTTTCATTTGATCAAAGAGGTCAACAATTCTTGGCAAGGGATATTTGTTCTTCACCGTGACTTTGTTCAGCTTCCTGTAATCAATACACAATTTGAGTGTACCATCTTTCTTCGTTACGAACAGAACTGGTGCTCCCCAAGGAGACACACTTAGCCTAATATACTTTTTCTCCAACAATTCTTGGAGCTGCATATTCAGCTCTAACATTTCTAGTGTACCCATTCTGTAAGGTTCTTTGGACACTGGTGCTACTCCTAGCACAAGCTCAATCGTGAAATCAATGTCTCTCTTTGGAGGAAGCCTTGAAATCTCATCAGGAAAAACATCTCTAAATTCTTGCGACATGTGATAGTATTCCAACTTGAGAGTTTCATTCTCTGCTTCCTCCTCAATATGGGCTACATACAATTGAAAATCTTTTCTACAAAACTTCTTCAATTGCATCGCTGAAATCTGTCTTACAGAAATTACCTTTGGTATGTCTCTTATAATTATTGGGTTCCCTTCTTCATCCATGCATTCAAAATTCTTGTTATAACAGTCAAGCTTCACCCTGTGAGCATCCAACCAATCTAGTCCAATGAGAACATCATAGGAACCGAGTGGTAGAACAATCAGATCTACGCAAGTGCTTAGTCCATTTATCACCAATGGACATTTCTCCACCACTTCATTAACTTTTCTCTTAGTTCCAGTGGCTAGCTGAACTAACCATGAATTGTTATGATTTTCTTTCCTAAGAGCAAAAACCTCCTGTAATCTAGGAGCAATATAACTATGAGTAGAACCAGTGCCAATCAAAATATAAATAGATTGCTCAACAATCTTACCTACAACTTCAACCACCATTGACTAGTGATCTTCCTGGCGGTCTTCCAAGGCTGCATAAATTCTAGGTACGGCCCTTGCTATTTGTCCTACTGTTTTTGCCTCTTGAAAATTGTATGTTGGCCTTGCATTCTCATTCTCCAGTGGACAGTTTCAGTGTATGTGGGGTCCTCCACATTTCCAACATTGAAGTGGTTCTTTGTTTTGCTATGGTTCTCTTGGCTTTTCTCCCATTACTATGGCTGGATGCTTCTCAGCTTGGAATGGTTGCTTCTGCTGATTCTAGAAGTTAGGAGGTTTGAAACCTCTCTTCCTCTGATCAGAATTCTCATTAATCTTGTTCTTCCACGCCTTTTGGTAGTCAGGTTTTCTCTTGCTTTGCTCGTAGCAATACTTAGCTTTTCTTATCACCTATTCCATAGTTTTGGGTTCATAGAACTCAATTCGGTCTTTTTAGGACTGAGGTAGTCCACTCAGAAAGCGTTGGATTTTTACCTTCTCATCTTTAATATACATGACATACCTTAGCAATTCCAAGAACTTGTTTGCATATTCCTCCATGGTCTGCTATCCCAATCTTAGCTCATGGAATTATTTGATTTTATCATCATAGTACTGACCAGAGAGGTACTTCTGCTTGAAATATTTCTGGAACTGTTTCCAAACATTCTTCCTTTCATTTATCTTCTTTAATTTCTTGAAGTGTTCCCACCAAATAGAAGTTCTTCCTGTCATATTGAAGATGGCTACTCGAGCTTTCATATTTCCAGAATAATCTTGGACTTGGAAATATTTGTTTATTCCCAGAAGCCAAGCTTCAGCTTCTTGACCAGTATTTACCTCACCATTGAAGGTAGGTGGGTTTTCCTTCTTGAATTAATCTCGTGAGCAGTTTTGGTAACGCCTCTTCCTCATACCCCTGTGATATGAAGATCCTAAATCTTCAGTGGATCTTTCAAAGTCAAATGACCCACTAGGAGATCTCTTCCTTTTATTCTCATGAGAGGAAAAACTTGAACCATCAGTGGATTTTTCATAGTCATACGGCCCACTAGAAGACCGCTTTCTTCCTCTAGCAGTGTTCTTACTTCCTTCTATATTTATTGTCCGGTCCCTAGAGTTCATCTTTCTCTGAATGTCTGTCAAATTGTGTAATATGATTGCGTTCAGCTGATTCTGCTCCTCCTGAGACTTAATCAATCTTTCGTTGTCTACTTTGTAGCTCTGTATCTCCACCTTGAGGCTTCTCATGGTGGCTGCAAAGTTTGGGGAGTATCTTGAAGCCTCCTTCCATTAGACTTTGTCTCAGTATTTCCAATTCTGACATTTTCCCCCATAGCATCTTCCTCGTGCGCATTGGGGTAATGTGCATAATCATTCATATCATTTATCCTCATGGCCAAACCAACTATTCAGAATCGCACTTCCCTTTTTGAAGGTGACTGTAATTTTGCAAAAATGTGTTAGAAAACAAAACTATTAGATATAGTCAAAACCAAGATCACTTACCCACTGCCCATGGTAGTTTTTCTATGTCATGTGGTAAATAATACGTTGGAACTATTAACCAATGGCTCTGTAACTATCCAACTTGTCCCATCGAGGCCCAATATTGTAACCACTTTTCTTTCCAACCCATTGAAGCCCAACGCTACAACCAACAGCTCTGATACCACACTGTCACGTCCCCTCCCGCCCTGGAGGAGAGAACGTGACCCAACTCTTCTACCTGAGTTACCCATCTCTGATTCTGCATTCATATGATGATTCCTGATTCCTTTTTTTATTCTGGTAAGATATACACAAGCAAGAATTTCTCCTACTAACATTCTGATCTAGACCATGTATAACTCTTTATTTTCCTCAAGGCAGAGAGATCGAATGGTGGAGAGTCATCCCATAGAAAATCAACGGTGCGGAGAGCTTCACTTGCAGAATAAAAAACATATCAAAATTTCACTCTCGCACCCCACATCCCACATGCCACATTCTACATCCTGCATCTTGCATGCAGAATGGCCGTTGTGGAAATCAAGGTTGCGAAAATCAAGATTTACCATAGTCATTTCTGCATCCCACATCCCGTGAATTGTGGAAAGCAGATTTCACCAAATGACATTTCCGCATCCCGCTAGTTGCAGAAAGGGGATTGTAGAAGGGAAAATGCGGAGTCCAAACTTCTGCAAAGGTGCATTTTCGCCTCCCGCAAGTTGCGGAAAGGAAATTGCGGAAGGGAAAATGCGGAGTCCAAACTTCTGCAAGGCGCATTTCTGCATCCCGCATCACGCAAGTTGCGGAAGGGAAAATATGTGGAAATTCGATTTGTTCATGAAAATTTCTAAGTATAAAATGGATTCCCAACATCCAGGCCATCACCAATCCGGCCGATCTAACTTCATAACAACTTAGAAAATTCATTGAAGTAATTACACACATAGATGCATTAGAGGAAATTTCAACTCAAAATCAGCCTCCTAAGGAAAATTAATAAAATAATAGTTAAATTAATAAAATAATATTTATTAATTTTGGAGGAAGAGAAGAAAAACTATTTTTTTGTTTGTATTTTCGACATATCTCCCTGTGTTTTTACTCAAATTTCGATCGGGAGAGCTCGTTGGATGCGGAATTAAATTCTGCATCCAACAAGTACCCACTTGGCATAGTTTTGACGAACCCCTCTACCCCAAAAACAAGAAATACTTTAAAAAAAGTATGCATCATCACCTTTTTTTTCCAGGCATTTCTTGTTTTTGGGGTAGTGCGGCCCATCAAAAGTATGCCGAGTGGGTACTCGTTGGAGATACGAGCTCTCCTGATCGCAATTTGAGTAAAAACAAAGGGAGATATGTCGAAAATACGAACAAAAAAAGTAGTTTTTTTATAATACCTATCCCCAAAATTATATTAAAAAATTGTTTAAAAGGTGCTCCCTTTTTTAATTTTAAAGAATTTTGATTAGCTAATACATGATGACATGGAATTTGTATTATTTTTGGAAGGCACATTTTAAATTGAAATTTCCTCTAATGCATCATTCATGAAATATATAACTGAACACAACACATTTCATTCAAGCATTCATCATTTCATATTAATTTATAGACAAGTACAGTTGCAGGGATTGAAATAAGAGAAATACTTATCTTTATCAGAAGCTTGTCCCACAACCAGTTGTGTCACTGCAACGTTCCACCCAACCATAGGTCAGTGTGCTCATCAATCTCTCAGCAACACTGCCACCCCCGAGCTGGGCATGATTTCCCCAATGAATAAGGAACACTAGCATACTTCCCCATATCCAAGTATACAATAAAACTCAGCCAAGCCAACACAGTTGCGTTTATCAAGCTTACACAGGAAGTGATTTACACATAGCCAAAGCTTATACAAGCCACAGCCAAACAAACAGATGGGTTTATCAGGCTACTAGCCAAGCCAAGCCATCCTTGCAGTTGGGTTTATCAAGCTTACACAGACAATGGTTTACACTTAGCCAAAATTGACATGATACACATCCAAGCCAATAGATGGGTTTATCAGGCTACCATCCAAGCCATCCTTCCAATTGGGTTTATCAGGCTGCCAAGGAGGTGGAAAGACTGACTGCTAACCTAGTGAGCTCAATCCCAGAGCTATGGACACCTACATTGGATCTAGCTCGACTTTTAAACATTTGCACACCCAACACAAGGAAGCATCCCCTTCTATACCACACAGATCCTCAGGACATGCCTTCCCTTCCAGTGCTATTCAAGGTATTCAAAGAAGAAAACCAACCCTCTAGATTGGTATGTGAGGTTCCTTCACACACTAGGTTTATCAAGCAAGTCCAGGCTCCATTTCCATTCCCCAAATCAGTTCAGATGTCAAATGAGGATGTACACACAACAATCTCAGTTCTGAGATTAAGAAAACATAACAGAAGCCAATGAATACACACACACACACACACAACAATTACAAATTTTTGAGCATTGCCTGAGCCAGACCGACTACTGCAATTACCAAAAACGAAATCATTTGCTAGTACCTCAATTCAAAAACACAAATCAGATTTTGGGCATTCGCATTCCCGAAAAAACTAATAGACAGGAAAAATCATGAAAAAGAAAACAATTCCCCGAATTCTTCTTGCCAAAACGTTCCACACAATCCAAATTGTGAGGGGAAGGTGAAACGTGAGTGCATGAGGGAAAGGCAGTCATTTCTTTTTTTTCTTTTTTTTGGGTGTTTTCTTTCCCAATATAATTTAAAAAATGTTTTTCCAGAAATGGTGCTCTACCCATTTCAAATTTTTTCCCACTCTTCCAATCCCCCCCCTTATCCTTAGGAAAAATCATGCCCCCATCTCATTTTGTTGCATTGACATAATTGGCTGTAGGAATTTAATTAAAAATCATAAATTTAACCTGATGTCCAAACTTATAATGTTCAGCTAGCATAAAAAAATAACACCATTTGCCTAAATCTTAATCTCTGAAACAAAAACACTAAATCGATGGTGGTGATTTTGCCTTGAGCTCCACACCATTATTATTTGTATCATATTATTTAAATGCAAACGAGGTCAAAACTGAGGTGTTACATATTTCTTCTCACGATACTACCAAAAAGTGAATGGATAAGTAGAGGCTATCAACAAGTCCTTGAAAACCATTTTGCAATGGATGATTAGCTGGAACAAGAATAATTGGAATATTGTGTTATATCCAGCACTTTAGGAATACTAGACTTCAGCTAAGACTACCATGATATTTACCCCATTCCATATTATACATGGGGTTGAGGTTATACTACCTATTGAATGTGAAATCCCTTCTCTCAATCTATCCATCGAGTTCCTGCCTAACACTAGCTCTTTAGAAGAGTGCTTAGCATACCTGGAACAATTAGATGAAAATAGAAGAGACACGGCTACTACAAATGAAGTGCATATAAAGCATGTCAAGGATGAGTATGATAGGTTAGTCTGTCCTAGTGTATTCTTTGAAGTAGACATCGTACTCGTTTATGACCATGACAATGATGAGTTAGGGTCAAGAAAATTCCATTCAATGTGAATCGGTCCTTACATTATGAGATGAGCCTTGAGCAAGGGAGCCTATGAGTTAGAATATTTTGAATGGAATTTGCTGAATGGGCCTATAAATTGGCTCTACTTGAAGAGCTATTACACCTAAGAGACAACGCCTAGGAAATTCCTTGAACTAGTTGTATTATAAGTAATTAGATTGATTTTCTTTTATTTGTATTTCCTTTTTCCTTTAGATGTTGCTCATTGTGATTTTTGCTTAATTGATATATGAGGTCAAGAGAACCTATATTTATATCCTATGTAGATGTTGTTAGATTCCACACTCAGAGCCTCACATCTACTACTTTGATGATTCAATCGCCTATAGGTCAATTACTGAGTTAATAAGGAGTATACCTTGGATTGGAAACCAACAATATTGTCGAATACAATGCATTTACCAAACTCTTGCAGGATTCCACATCACATGGAATCAAGAGTTTAGTGATCCATTTGGAATCTTAGTGGACAGTGTCACAACTTAATGACCTATACCATGTTAATGACCCTAGTTTTTTATGAATATTCTTATGGGTGCGACTTCTCGAACAACATTTTGAATTTATTTCATACATACATGTTCCAAGAAGATTTAATTCATTATCTGATACATTAGATAATTATATATTAGATAAACATTTATGAGATTAATAATCAATCATATAAAGTACACAGGTGATTAAAAATTTGTATATAAAAAGAGGATGATAATTTTCATTAAGTTCGATAGTATAGGATTCACATCAAGTTCAAAAAACCAAAATGATAATTTAGCTAACTTCATAGTCATATATAAAAGTAGGGATTTGAGGCCTATAAATATACATAATACATCATAAGGATAGAAATATATCTTCGGATCGACATGCACACTATGGCATGTGACCACTAGTGAGGCCACTCAACACATAATACAGACCCAAGCACAAAGGACCCCCACCACTTGCCTCTGCATCTGCTCTAGAATGTCCTCCACATGATCCATAAGCATCTAGTTGGCCAATCCTTCTAGGTTCCTTTGGAGGTTCCCAAGGACTCTAGATGCCCAGTTTTATTCCTCGTCCTCTTCCCCCTCATGAGGTATCTTCCTGTGTCGTGGATCTACATGCCATTTTGGACTGTGATTTGGATCATGAAAATATTTGATTGGAAATATTTTCACAAAAAAACATATATATTAAAAACACATAAAAACCATATATCTCTTCATAAACAATAAAAAATGGATAACATTAAAAAATAAATTATTCACCTATGTTCCCATAGTGGAAACTTAGGATCATTGTGATAATCCATGAACTCATATGGGTATTCATCAATGAAAATAACTTGTTCTAGCCACAAATCAAAGAAACCATCATTGAAGGCATGTATGAATCATCCCCCCCCCCAAGACTTCTCGTCAACTTATCCCATACACTCATGCATGGATCCCAAGGATCATATGGGGGCATAATTGTCAAGGGTGTGTAGCCGGACTCTCTCCATGAAAAATGAGACCAAGATAGACCCATTTCCAAACAACTTGAGGCCACATGCCTTACACGTAGTCAATTAAGATTTCATATTTCCCAACAATGTTGAGCACCAATCATATATATAGTAGGAAAGAGACACTCAAATTCGTAGCACATGTATTCCCAAGAAGCTAGATGAGTTGAAGTTAAGACAAGCACTTTCTCTATGGTTAGAACAACAATATTTAGACTAAGATAAAAAAAAAACCTCTCCACCAGTACTTGGGATCTAATATTCTCTGTGTCGGCGCTTAAAAAGTGTATAAGTAATCTTGTACCCAATAACCTCCTGTTGTAGCCGCAACATTTTCCCAAAATTCTAAAATTTTGGGACCCCCCCTTTTTTTTACTTTGAATTAGTTGGTTCTTTCTTGATTACAGCCTCTCGATTTTTTGGCCTATGGATTTTGAAGCATTTTTGGTTGCTGCCCATCGATTGGTTTTCTCCTCATTACATGTTCTGAAGAGTTCGTGCCTTAAAGATTTCCATCTTGAGTTGATTTCATTGTCGTTTTGCCCGTTTTTTCAAAACCTTGTCGATCGGGAGTTAAGTTTTTCGTCTGTTTCAACGTTGCGGGCGGTTTAATGATCTTCCTCCCTGCCGTTGCGGGCGGTTTCATGATCTTCGTCCCCGCCGTTGCGGCCCATTTCCGAGTCTTGGACTTTCGTTTTCGTCCCGACCGTTTCGGGAGGTTTTGGAATCTTCCGACCGTTGCGCGTGATTATTTGATTCTCCTCCGTTGCGGAGGGGTTCAAACTCTTGATCATCCGATCAAGGTGTCCGCCGACGCCCGAAGACGGTGATTCAAACGTTATTTAGCCGTTGCGGGCGAGTGAGTACAGGGGGTTGTCCGTCGTTGCAGAGGAAATGGAGTTCTGGCCACCCGACCCGGTTTCAGTTCGCGCCCGATGGAATTTTTCCCGCACGTGTGGCAGTTTTTCAATATATACGGGGCGACAAACGGGGTTTTGTATTGTTTTTGAGTGCTGTCGCGGTAAGTCGAGCTGTCGATTTTAGGAACGCATGAGGATCTAGTTGTTGGTGTACCAATGTCCAAGTGGCAGGAGGAGAAGTCTAACCGGCATCAGCTCACTCGTTTGTTGGATTGCCAGGTAGGATCTTTACACCCTAACATTGTGTTTCTTTAAGGTTTTGATTAAGGGATTTATGTATTGGTTCGAGTATTGCTAGAATTAGATCCCCGTAGTATTTTTCGCTCGCCCGAAGAATTTTTTACCCGCAGCTGGGTTTGTCATAACCGTTCACTCGGCGGTTTGCGCCCATTTTGTTAGGGTTTTCGGCTGAATAGTTTTTGCGGTTAGAGGGGGTAGAGTCTTTGCCTTTGTAGAGCCCGCATTTCATTTTTGTCTCTGCCGTTTCAGTTTCACCCTGAGCACAGTAAAGGAAGACAAGGTGCAGGCGGCCTTCATGCCGCCTGCACTTGGTTTAGTAATAATGAGATCCGTCGATGGTTTCGATAGGGTTTCTGACGGGGGTTTGGATAGTGAATACTTAGCTGGTCAGTTTCCCTAATTGGTTTACCCATTTTTGAGCCCTAACCTCTGCCCGCGCCGCTTAGTTCGTCATTACAGGCTACCTTGAAATCCTAGGGCTGTGTAGTGGTGCTGGCGGGAGCCCCCTGTGCGAAAAGTTGTTTTGGATTCCCACGGTTTATAGTCGCATCGATGTAAATACCATGTCTGCGAGCAACATAAGCTTTCGCCGTTTTTTGTGTTATCCTTACTAAAACCATGGCTGAATTCGGAGAGCTGTAGTCGCGCCTTGCATTTGAAAGTTATGCATTTGCATTTCATATCGTTTGATTGGAAAATGGCGAACTGTGGAATAATGTAATTTTGAGGCTAGGCCATTTA
>LPNX011134202.1:0-10021 GCA_001517045.1 Pseudotsuga menziesii
TATGTATAGTCCTCCCTCTCAAACTCAAATCACTCCTATTGAGTCTATTCTTGAGCCTTTTGGCCATATAAGAACTTGAGCATCCACAAATGTAACTCTATAACTTCTATCGTTCAAAGTTGATATAGATAGTAGGTTCTTCTTCAGTCCTGGTATAATTAATACATCTTCCATATGTAGAGAAACTCCAGAATCTAGTTGGATTGTTGATGTTCCAACACCTTTTATAACATGGCATGTGCCTAGAGGTACCACTATCTACCAACCAGGTATTAGTATTTTTTATAATAGTGCCTGCAAGAGTTTAGATATGGAAATTTGATTTTTCCCATTTTTCAATTCTTAGACAATATTCTGAAATTGGAAGCAAACACCATCTTGACAAAATTTTAAAATCTGATCCAAAAACCCTAGACCAAAAGTTTTCCTCATTGATGTTAATCTCCTCACAAGAAGATCTTATTCACCCATAAAGATCTAATGTTGATTTGACCCCACTCTAAGAAGTCCTAGACACTTCTTAGAAGTCCTAGACACTTCTTAGATCGCATGTCAAATTCAACATTAGATTAGACTTTGTATATTTCACAAGAGGATAAAATCCCCTATTAAATAAACAAGTCAACTCACTATAATATAGAAAATATCACTCCTACTCAGAGCACTCCTTCTCAGAGTATGCAATGTGACCTCTAGCTTCCTTCTCATAGCACTTTTTTATTCAAAGTAAGAATCTGGAGCCTTATTTACTCCTAGTCACTTCTAATGACTAATGAAGGCTACGTTGAGGCCATTCTGTACCAACCATTGGTCACTTATCATGACCTTTCTAAGAGAATGTTTTCATAATGTTTCCCAATGATACAACCATGGAGAAGCATCAAAACACATCACCTACATACAAAGTGTGAATTATTGTTGAATCAATGAAAGGATGACTTTTTAACGTGAAATTATTCTTCTACCCTACTACCAATCCTCTCATCTTCTCTTTGCAGGATGACGTTTGTAGAAGACTTGGCTTGTATGTAAACCCTATCTTGTAGTAAACCCTAGCTTCTATGAAAACCATAGCTTGTAGTAAGAGTCCTAGTTTCGTGTAGTAAACCCTAGTTTGTAGAATCCCTAGCTTGTATGTAAACCTTAGCTTGTATGCAAAACCGTAGAATGTAGTAAGAGTGCTAGTTTCGTATAGTAAACCCTAGTTTGTAAGCTATGCACTAGTTTGTAGGGTTTTGTTGGCAGCCAGCAACAACCTCTTCATTTTATCAAGAAATGAAGAGAGATCAGCTATCCATGTGATTTATCAATTGAAAATTATGAAAGAGCACCTTCAGAATCATTGATTCTGAAGGTACTCTCAATCAAAGGAAGGTAATTTAATGATTCTGGAGCTTAAAGAAACTTGCTCATTAACTTGGTCTTTAAACAATTGTCAGATGAGTTTCATAAAATTTTCATTAAATTTATTTGAATCATCAAGATGAATCTATGTGACTTAAGGGATAGATGCCAAGAAAATTTAATAAAATACATTTTGTGTTTAAATAGGGTATTATTCGTCCTAAGACTAAGAATAACTTTCAAAGTTAATATCATATGTAATACCATATTACAAACTTTGTAAATATGAACAAATGTGTTTACATAGGGAGGTTTTACTTTGTTTTATCGTTCAAATATCCTATATAACGTTAGAATTGTGTCGATAGGATCTTTGAAGGGTTTTAACCTTAGTCCTGTACATTCATAGCATAAATATATAGCTTAGATATTAATCTAGCTATGTTATCAAAGCATTGTTAATATGAGAATGCGATTCTATAACCCTGCATGTCACTACGTAATATGATTAAAATAGAGATGACTGTTAGGATTAGCTGGACATGCAATAAGCCAATTGTCAAGATGATAAGCGCTCAATCATTTGGATCAATGAGCTAGTATGAAAATGTGGCCTTCACCCTTGACAGAGTCGACAGTTGTATGCATATGAAAATGTCGTATTGACAGTGTTAAATGCCGAAGGTCATTTCAATTTACATCGTTGTACCTATTAATTATGAACCACTATCAATAATCAATGGATGAAATGATGATTTTATCGGTCACCGTATCTCTGGTTCGCCAAGTTAGTGGATATCACTAACAGTCAGGGTCAAGCATAGATAAACTGGCATGAATCATGGTATAGTGTGGAGTTGTAACACTTATCACTGCTTTAAATCCCGCTAAAATGGCAGGTTCAGAGATTGTATCTCCGATTAGATTTGAAGCATGCAAAATTAACCTATCATGTCGTGTGTTTGGATACCTATCCCTTCTGTGTTCACTTATCCATTTGTTTCGGGTCGAAGACAGGAGAGTGCTGAAAAAACCATGTCTCCTTTGAATCGGTTTGAGATTTCAGGGTCTGAACTAATAGAAGCTAACCAGGAAGTTGCCAAGAAATTCGAGAAAATGGGATGGGTAAATTTCTTTAGGTGTTTTGATGGTCACTATGTGGAGATTACTAAGATGTTCGCCATCTCTATGAAGATGGCAGGGTGCAAATTGGGGGTTTCGATTTTGTTATCAACGAAGATAAAATTGCTGAAGCCACGAAACTCCCACAGGTTGGAGAACGCTGGTTTAAGGGCACTGTGGTCAACAAGAAGAAGTGCTTGGCTTTGTTAATGCCATTACCGGATAAAACGAAGCTGAGGATAGGCGTTCCTGTGAAATTTCTGAAGCCCGAATGGAGAATTTACTATGAAATCTTAGTAAGGTACGTGACCTGTTGTGGACCCTATTCCCATTTACACTTGTATCATTTACGATTACTGTTAGCAGTAAAGGGTTGCAAAGTTAATTTACCCTTATATCTTTGGCAAAGTCTTAAGAAGATGTCGCAGTCTGTTAAGAATTTCAATAACCCTAACAGTAGTCTTTGTCACCATGGGTTGATAAAAATATTATTGCAATACCAATTATCTGTCAAGGGTGTGTCTTGGGATAAGTTTCTGGTTGATTGTCAATTGGGGCCAACACAGTATTGGCCTAATCTATCCCCACGAACTCGTAGGAAACGAAAGGTATTAAATCCTGAAGTCAATGGTTCAGAGGTCAAAAAATCTGAGGTCATGAGCATGCCCATAAACAATGAAATTAGTGAAAATGATGACAGGGATGCAATTCCTTGCAATTCGAGGGAAATCTTGGATAAACCTTTACCTCGTCAGAATGATAGCAACCCTGCAAACATCAAACAAGGATTAGCCGAAGGTGAAAATGATAATAATGATGAAGTAAATAAACCTGACGAATGCAATAAAGAATCTATGCATAAATTAGATCATTTAGCTCAGGTCTGTTGTGACAAGGAAGGACTCAGTTTCGAAAACCTATCATTCTCACGAAGAGTCACAAGGAGCATGCATAATATTCATTCGGTCTCAGGATATAGGGCTGGTCAACAGACTTCCAAATCTACAGCTACTGAACCTACAGTTGTAGATATTGAGGATGATATCCCGTCGTTTGTCCCTAACACAATGGATGTAGGGAATTCTGCTATCGCGCAGGGAAGCAATGCACAATCAGATGATGCCGAAGGTAACCAATCAAAAACAAACGCAAACATTGCAGATCTTGAACCATTATACAGTGAGCATGGTGATAGTCCTCGTTCTCCTCAGGTAAATAGAGAAGATGAAACCCTGCAACAGGTATTAGGCAATGTCTACCAAGATAAAATCGCAGAATTTAAAGGAAAGCTCAAACAGTGTCTATCCAGCACATCGTTATTGGAAGAAGAAAACAAAACTTTTAGAAAGGAATTGCTTGAATGGATTGATAGGTGGAAAAAGGTGAATATTAAGAAGAATCAATATAATAAATCCAAGAAATATGTCATAAGTACAAACCAGCTGCTACTAGAATGAATTGAAAAACAAAATATTAAAATTATCAGGTTGAAGGCTAAACTAGCAGAAGCTAGAAGAGTAGTCGCTCTTCATAATGAAACTTGATGATTTTCTTATGTTGCAGCAAAACAGGTAATGGTCATTACGATTTCGCATGCCTGTAAAATCAGAGATTTAACAGGCATGCATTTAAAATTTCTAGTGATTTCTGTTAACTCTGCGATTAATCGATTTTAATAAGATGTTTTGATTGACTTCAATGCAGGAAGTTTTATCACCACCATTGTTCCAAAAGCATACGACGTGGTTATAGGATGGCTTGGAGATGTGGCTGTTTGGTTACGAGTTGGAGTTTTGTCAATGATCAAGAACTTTCTTGGATGCCTCGACTCAGGCCAGTTGATTTCTATTTTTAGTAGTAGGTGTAATTAGATGCTCTTTTTGGTTAATAAATCCCTATAATGTTGCATGCAACATTTATAGAGGAAAACTGAATCTTAACAGTATATAAGTGAAGAGTTTTGATGAACTCGAGAGGATAGAGTGTGTGAAGAATACTCATTTGAAATATATTTTATTACCGGTTCTATATCATGCTTGAAGTTGAAGCTTCGATGTGAATGCTACTGGATATCTGCAAACAAATACTGTGACTGGTATTTTGGTTTTTGGATTATATATATATTTATATTTTTCAGTTTGTTATCTTCTGTTTATACATTAAATCTGTGTGCTCTGACACATTGATGTTTAATTATCTATTTTCACTTTATCTGTTCAAGGTAATGTTTTGAATAAATATTTCATTATGACTTTGTTTATTAGTATTTTTACTATAAATATAAGTTTTAATGACATCCTCTTATGTTTATTTAAAATCTCACTTGTATGTTGACAGTGGTCTTAAATAAGCATCATCTCAAATTCATTAATTATCTTGATCATTAATTATTAGTCAATTTCAGATAGTTGAAATGGATTGTGTGTTGGCAAGATAAAATTCAGGTCAGATATTATATAGCAGAATTACCTTTAGTTATGATTTAAAATGTTTGTTTAAATTATACTTTTGTTTTTCTGTTCATATTTGTTGATTAATAGTTAATATAATATTAAATTTGTTCTCAGCTGAGATAGGATTAAATAGGATTAGAAAGATTAGTTAATTTTTAAACTTTTATTTGTTAATTAGCACTGTTAAATCTTACTACATACTTTACGGAAGTTTTCATATTTAGAAAACTTCCCAAAAATCAAAGTCTTTCCTTAAGAAAGCAACCTTAGGATAGTTTTAACGTTTAGGTAAAATAAAAATTAAAATAGGTTAGATTTTGCTGGTTTTAAATTCTCCTTAAGAGATAAACTAGCTAGTAGCAGGACCATAACCTGTGAGTTTTTGTTAATTTAAACATACCAGACGCTACTTTAAGCTGATTGTGTGGACAAAACCTCCCTATTGGCCTAGATTCAGAAAATCAGGTCAACAGGTTTCTATAGTTTAGAGTAGAAACTAGGGTTTAACCTATAGACTAGGCTTTCCACAATCTCGGGCTTAAACTATAAACACGAGTTTATACTACAAACTAGGGTTTATACTAGCTCGTATGCAATTCCTAGCTTGTAGTAAAAGTGTCCCTAAACGACATTTTCATGCGAACTGCAACTTGACATATCTCGGCAACCGGAGGTCGGATCGACGAACCATCGAATCCGTTGGTCTCCTGGAATTCCATTACCCCTATGTGGCCCTCTCCCTCATGTCCTCATGGCCCAATGATGTCGTTGTACCGTTATTTCCTAAACTAGTTTTTTGCCCAGTGCACTTCAATGCAAATCTGGCATTGGTGGGTCAACTCTGCAAAACCATAGACCGAGCAAGTGTTGGTGGTATACTCACGTCGGCATTAACCATACACACTTGCAGTAGCCGACAGCATGCACTTTCGTCGCTCCGTTTGGTTTTTTGCTCCCGGACCAAGATTGACCAATTGTCCTTGAACGACATTTTCATGCGACCTGCAACTTGACATATGTCGGCAACCGGAGGTGGGATCGATGAACCGTTGAATCCGTTGGTCTCATAGCATGCCATTACCCCTAGGTGGCCCTCTCCCTCATGTCCTCGTGGCAAAATGACGTTGTTGTACAGTCATTTCCTAAACTAGTTTTTTGCCCAGTGCACTTCAATGCAAATCTGGCATTGGTGGGTCAACTCTGCAAAACCATAGACTGAGAAAGTCTTGGTGGTATAACCACATTGGAATTTCCCATACACACTTGCAGGAGCCAAAGGCATGCACTTTCGTTGCTCCGTTTGGTTTTTTGCTCCCAGACCAAGATTGACCAATTGTCCTTGAACGACATTTTCATGTGACCTGCAACTTGACATATCTCGGCAACCGAAGGTCGGATCGACAAACCATTGAATCCGTTGGTCTCCTGGCATGCCATTACCCCTAGGTGGCCCTCTCCCTCGTGTCCTTGTGGCCTAATGACGCCGTTGTACAGTCATTTCCTAAACTAGTTTTTTGCCCAGTGCACTTCAATGCAAATCTGGCATTGGTGGGTCAACTCTGAAAAACCATAGACTGAGCAAGTGTTGGTGGTATACCCACGTTGGAATTGCCCATACACACTTGCAGGAGCCGACGGCACACACTTTCGTCGCTCCGTTTGGTTTTTTGCTCACGGACCAAGATTGACCAATTGTCCTTGAACGTCATTTTCATGCGACTTGCAACTTGACATATATCGGCAACCAGAGGTCGGATTGATGAACCATAAAATCTGTTGGTCTCCTGGCATGCCATTACCCCTAGGTGGCCCTCTCCCTCATGTCCTCGTGGCCTAATGACGTCGTTGTACAGTCATTTCCTAAACTAGTTTTTTGCCGAGTGCACTTCAATACAAATGTGGCATTGGTGGGTCAACTCTACAAAAACCTAGACCAAGCAAGTGTTAGTTGTCTACCCACATCGGCATTTCCCATACACACTTGCAGGAGCCAACGGCACGCACTTTCATCGCTCCGTTTGGTTTTTTTCTCCCGGACCAAGATTGACCAATTGTCCTTGAACGACATTTTCATGCGACCTGCAACTTGACATATCTCGGAAACCGGAGGTCGGATCGACGAACCGTCAAATATGTTGGTCTCCTGGAATACCATTACCCCTAGGTGGCCCTCTCCCTCATGTCCTCGTGGCCCAATGACGTCGTTCTACAGTCATTTCCTAAACTAGTTTTTTGCCTAGTGCACTTCAATGCAAATCTGGCATTGGTGGGTCAACTCTGCAAAACCCTAGACCGAGCAAGTGTTGGTGGTATAACCACGTCGAAATTTCCCATACACACTTGCAGGAGCCGATGGCACACACCTTCGTTGCTCCATTTGGTTTTTTTCTCCCGGACCAAGATTGACCAATTGTCCTTGAACGGCATTTTCATGCGACCTGCAACTTGACATATCTCGGCAACCGGAGGTCGGATCGACGAACCATTGAATCTGTTGGTCTTTGGGCATGCCATTACCCCTAGGTGGCCCTCTCCCTCATGTCCTTGTGGCCCAATGACGCCGTTGTACAGTCATTTCCTAAACTAGTTTTTTGCCCAGTGCACTTCAATGCAAATCTGGCATTGGTGGGTCAACTCTGCAAAACCCTAGACCGAGAAAGTGTTGGTGGTCTACCCACATCGGAATTTCCCATACACACTTGTAGGAGCCGATGGCACGCACTTTCGCCGCTCCGTTTGGTTTTTTGCTCCCGGACCAAGATTGACCAATTGTCCTTGAACGACATTTTCATGCGACCTGCAACTTGACATATATCGGCAACCAGAGCTCGGATCGATGAACCGTCGAATCCGTTGGTATCTTGGCATGCCATTACCCCTAGGTGGCCCTCTCCCTCATGTCATCGTGGCCCAATGATGCCGTTGTACAATCATTTCCTAAACTAGTTTTTTGGCCAGTGCACTTCAATGCAAATCTGGCATTGGTGGGTCAACTCTGCAAAACCCAAGACCGAGCAAGTGTTGGTGGTCTACCCACATTGGCATTTCCCATACACACTTGCAGGAGCCGACGACATGCACTTTCATCGCTCCGTTTGGTTTTTTGCTCCCGGACCAAGATTGACCATTTGTCCTTGAACGACATTTTCATGCGACCTGCAACTTGACATATCTCGGCAACGAGAGCTCGGATCAACGAACCGTCAAATCCGTTGGTCTCCTGGCATGCCATTACCCATAGGTGGCTCTCTCCCTCATGTCCTCGTGTCCCAATGACGATGTTGTACAGTCATTTCCTAAACTAGTTTTTTGCCTAGTGCACTTCAATGCAAATGTGGCATTGGTGGGTCAACTCTTCCCAGTGCACTTCCTATAATCTGTAATGTGGACCCACCTCATTACTAGACCTGGGATGTTTGTCACCGATAGCTAAAAAATATGTATCTCAAGTTACCATCAAACCTAGGGGATTATCATTGCCCAACTCAAGGGTGGTCTTCAAACGGAAAAGTAGAAACCTTCGGAGAATCTACAGTTGAGTGGAGCATTGTTATTGCCATTCAGCCACCCATGGCCAACAATTTACCTCGTGAAAGTTATTTTCTTAACTATTGTAACATTGCAAAGAATTTGAGATTTGATATGTGATTTATAGTTGTTTATATGTTAAATTTATGTCCATTGTCCTTTCTAGTAATGTTTTATGTTGCACTTTCCTATATATGTACATCTATAATTTGTACTCACGAACTTATGTTGGAAATATCGATCCTCTAAAGGTCCAAAGATGAATGATGGCAAGATACCAAGTTTGATCCTTTTGTGATACATGATGAGCATTATATGTTATATTAAGGTTCCATGTATTCCATTGAAATGTGATAATCATGTGCTGGGAAGAATTAAATACGTGATTGGATGTTGTACTCACAAGTGATTGTAACTAGATATCATCATATTGGTGTACTATCAAACAAATGACATCGATGTACCTTAGTGTTCCATATTGTAACATGCACACTGATGTGGTTCTGGAGAATACCATAAGCAGTATAGGTCAACATTCATAGTTCAACTACCTCTATCTAGGTGTGGTAATGTACACAAATCTTTCGTTCTTTGGTGTGACTCGCTATATACAATACAAATACAAACTTCTATATAGTGCACCAATGCAACTAGACACATAGCACATCCAGGGAAAAAACCTCTTGCATAAACCTTTACTTAACTTGTAATTTATTTTTGTTATATTACACTTAAACATTAACTTGACTTGTAATTCATTTTTATTATATTACACTTCAACATTCACTTAACTTGTAATTTTATCATCCAAACTCACTACATTCAATTAGATGTATCCAATTAGTGTGCATGTCATGAGTTCATTGAAACATTGTATTACATTGTATTGCACTTAGTTTGATTTAATTACACATGCAAGAACTTTGACGTAGTGCATTCATAAATAATAGATAATCCACACAATAGATTGACATAACAACATGTGGAAACCGAAGAACTCATAGGAAGTGAAATATATCATTCATTTATAAGTGAAATGTCAATGCACATGTATCAAAAAGTAGATATATATCCAAAATTACATGTCTCCAACAGTATATGTATCCAAAAGGACATATATATCCAAAACTATCCAAAAGTACATGTATCCAAAACTATCCAAGCCACTTGCACATGTATGCAAATGTACATATATTCTATAAGGCATGTATCAGAAGTGAAGCTTCCTCTTGTTCTTTCTCGACTTTGATCCACTAGGCTCATCTCTGGGATCAATGTGTGTCAGTGGAGCCGGACTCTGCAATACCATATCTCAATTAGCTCAAAACCTATCAACATCTTGTTGGAAATCGAATGAAACAATTAGTCATCAATAGACATCTCACCTCAATGACATGCAGTGATAGCTGGACTTCAGTTCCTTGTGTCGCAGACGGAGCCGTTGGTTCAACATCAATGATGGTCGGACCAGGGGGGCCAGGAGCTACTTCTTCTGTTGGTGGATACAATCACCAAATGTTGAAGTAGTTAGACATGCATGAGTAAACAATAAAATACAATAATAAACTATGTCT
>LPNX011134210.1:0-20485 GCA_001517045.1 Pseudotsuga menziesii
TGCACACATCCCGATGTACGCGACTATCGAGGGAATATCCGCGTATGTACGCGGTTATCAGGGAAAAAGCCGCGTATATCAATATTATAATGTTTTTTGGCGATGATCAAGGTAACATCAAAAGATATAAAGTGGTCCAAAGGGGTTAATGAGTCTGCAGCGGGACAAGGGAAGGCCATACAATGTGTGATTCACCTAGTGTGGTGAAATCCGCTATAACACCTCTTTCCTCGGAGTACCCACCAAACTAAACAAACGCGGTCAATGGGATCATTGGAAAAAGGAAAGGGGTTACAGTGAACAAAAACAATGAGGGTTGTTACCCTATAATGGAGAATGCATAGCAATTTTTCAAATAAATAAAATAAAACTGGGAAATTCTCATAATCCAGGAGGATCACGGTTCCCACAGGAATGGGTCTGGTCTTCCAAAAAAAAAAGCTACCCCGGGTGATTTCCAAAACATACGAAGTAAATCAAATCTAGTAGGCGAGTCCAACCATTGGAGACAAGGAGTCATAAATGCAAGATATCCAGCTGCAGACAAAGAGTCCAAGTAGTACATACCAAAATGAATGCGTTTACTGTTCGGTTCAAAAAACGTAGGACATCACTAAATCGCTGGCCGTCCTCGATCTTTTGATTAGAACGGTTTATATATATATATATAATTCCATGCAGGTTCTATTGTGCCCAATGGGTGTTATTACCGGGAAACTTGCCTCTTCTCTCTCGACAGGGAAGTTGTAACACCCAAGTTTTGACCCCATTGCATTAAACGTACATGATGTATATATTGTAATGAATCGCGGTGTGGAGCTAAAGGCAAAAGCCCCACCATCGATTTAATTGTGTTATGTTTCGGCGAACAGAATCGTTGTCGATGGTCTATTGTGGTATACAACATATATTAAGTTTTGTCATCGTGTAGATATGCATCTTTAATTAAGATGAACCCCAACCAGCTATGTTTGCGACAACTAAATTGAGAAGGGGCATGATTCTCATAAGGATAAGGGTGGGGGATGTCAAACCTTGGGCTATGGGGGGGAAAATCCATGTGTCACCACCCTGTTTGAATTGCCCGTCTTTCCTTGTCTTATCCAACTACCACTTTAACGTTTTGCTGAGTAGTTGAGGCAGTTATGGCTGGGATTGGAGTGTAGCAGGACTGTCAGTCCTTGCCCACACGCGCACTCCACCGGTGGATTGAACCTCACGATGGGAAAAAGAATGACTACGCCCCTCATTCCACTCTCTCCACTATGCCATTCTCTCCATTGTCAGCTCATCCTCACGCATAGGTATATTTTTTCATCCTCAAGCAGGGGCGGGAGTCTTGCTCATTCTCACGCACAAGATTTTCCTTGTTTTACTCACGCAGTTTTCCTCTACGAATTTTGCGGATGGTGTAGGTGTATACTTTCCTCATAGACTGATTCGTGGGTTTGCTGTGATCTCCCTTAAATTGTGTTTTGTTGGGGTCTTATTTACATTTTGGGGGCTGTTATAAATTGTTTTGTGAGTCATTTTGGCCACAATAGGGCCAAGAACGACTTAGGAGTTGTTTTCCTTAACCAAGCTGTGAATCTCTTGTGTGACTGCATGTTTGCAGTGATTGGTATTCGGATTGTGTTGGGAGCAGGGATGGGGGCTTGTTTTGCTTGATAAACCTGGTGTGTTTGGAAACCACACAAATATAGCTAGAGGGTTGGCTTTCTTCTCCACAACCCCTGAATAGCACTGGAAGGGAAGTCAGGGCCTAAAGGACTGTGTAGTAGAGAAGGGACCGATTCCTTATGTTGGGTGTGTATGGGTGTCTTAGAAATCAAGCTGGTTATGGTGTAGGTGTTCCTAGCCCTGTAATGGGCTCTCCAGCTTAGCATTTAGCCTTTCCCATCTTCTTGATGGCCTGATAAACCCAACTGTGTTGGCTAGGCTGTGTTTTGGGTATCCTTGGCTATGTGTAAGCATGCTTGTTCCTTATTCCTTGGGGAATCATGCCCAGCTCGGGGGTGGCAGCATTGTTGAGAGATTTAGGAGCATGCTAGCCTATGGTTGGGTGGAACGTTGCAGCAACGTAGCTGGTTGCGGAACGAGTTCTTCATAAGATAAGTAATCTTGTCTATATTACTCCTGCAATCATTTTACTGTTAATGAATATGGTGAACATGTTGAATGCTTGTATGAATGTATGTTGCTTCTGCCGTGTATGATAAATAATTGTGTATCTGTGTATGTTCTACTTCAATGCATTTTTTTCAGTATTTTATGAATGCACATGTTCATGGGGCTGGTTTCCCAGATGGTTAAGGCCATGGTAGCGTCCTCTTCGCTGGTTGGAGGGTCAGGGACATTACAGTGTGGTATCAGAGCTTACAGGTTGCAACATGGGCCTCTATGGGCCATGAAAGACCAGTTAGCAGAGGCATGTTTCCTTCTACCCAGGAGAAATCAGTGAATGACTGGGAAATTCACAAAATTTGTCTAAGTGTCTGAACTATTGGTTCATCGAAAAACTTAGTGGGACAGACTTTCGATGCAGCGGAGAGCTAGGTGGAAACACACCCGATGGAGGACAGTTGGAAGGAAAATTGTAGAAAATTTTCTAAGTGTTCGACGTTCGTCGGCGGAAAATAGTTGATCGAGGGCCTGGTGTTGCGGATGGCTAGACAACTACACATCTGACGGGTAAGGCCTCCAACCACCGATGCCATAAGGAAAGTTTAAAAAAATTTCTAAGGCCCAAAATCATCAGTTATCAGATGTTTAAAAAAAATTCTAAGGCCCGAAATCGTCAGTTATCAGAAGAAGATAGTGCTTCGTGCATCCACCGTTGCGGAAGCCTAGAGCACTAGTCTTCCCACAGGGAGAAGCTCCGACTGTCGATGCCGGTCAAAATTAGTTCGTTGATCGGAGAGCATTAGTAGATTGGGCCGCCGATCGGAAGAAGATCGAATATGGTTTTCTTTCATTGCAGCTACTGATGGAACTATTTCACCGACGAAAAGAAGAGAATTGAGCCGATCAAGCAGCGAAAAGGAAGACTAAAGTGAAAAATTCAAAAATTTCTCTAAGTCCTGGCGTCATCAGTCATCGGATGAAGTTAGTGGATTGAATTTCCATCGTTGCAGCTATCAAGTGAACTTTCCTTCCGATGAATAGAAGATGGAAGAGCCGATGTCGTGAAAGACAAGGTAAGAGTAAAATTCAAATTTTCTCTAAGGAACGAGATCATCGGCCATTGAGAAATGTTATTGGATCGGATCGTCAATCAAAAGTCTAGACATTTGCTCGCGGAAACTGAAGTAATAACACTTTCTACCATTGCGGTAGTCTAGGACACTATCCACCCCACGGTTAGAAGGTCCGATAGCCGTTAATGTTCGTGAAACCCACAGTGAGATCACTTTCCGCCGTTGCGGCTACCTAGAAGACTAATCGTCTAACGCAATAACATAGCCGATCGCCGACACAAATGAGGTAAGTTGTCACTTGGATCGCCGCAACGGCAGGAAGTATAGTGACTTGGATCATCGATGTGTAGAGGGTTATTCCTTCCAAGATAGGATTATGGCCACAGAAGACACAGAAGGTTTATGGGCCATCGTTGCGGAAGCCGAGATCACTAACCACCCGATGCACAAGACACCCGATCGACGATGCAGCGCATAGGCTGGTTTCATCGCCAATTGGTTTTAGAGAGTTGAATGCGTATCCGATGCAACTGAAGGAAATAGGTGAACATCCCTCTACGTCGCCAAGGCAGATCAGAAGTTTGGCGATTTGCCCGCCGAAATGCTGGAAAAGTTGTGCGGAAGAGACCCGATGAAGAGAAGGAAACTTTGGGTTTTTCGAATTGGAAATTTTCTCAGCAAATTCTAACTGTTTTAGCAGATTTCAGTAGACTATCCGTGGTCACAAAGCTGAATATGAAATAGAAAAGAATTTGGTGTTTTAGCATAATTGTTGTTTTATGAATTTCCAGAAGAAAAGGTAAGTAATTTTGATTTATGTTAATATTATGCATCTAACGGTTTGCTACGAACATATTTGCAAAACTTTAGATAAATTCCAAAGGCATTACTCCAAAAAAGAACAGTGTGGTAAAGCCAGAGGTGGTTTAGTCATGAGAACCCATGATGGGTATGATGCTCAGTATTCTTACAAGCGAGCAGAAGATGCCATGGGAGAAAATGTCCGTAATGGAAATGATGACATAGAGTCTAATGGAAGGAGATTCCAGGGGACACCATCTGAGGCTGCAACCACCATGAGAAGCTTGATCAAAGCCCAAGAAGAGCAGCATCAGTTGAATGCTGCAATGTTGCAGAGTTTGACAGACTTGCAAAGAAATATAGACTCTGGACGAGGTACAGCAAGAACAGAAGGCAATAAGAGAAGTACTAGGAGAAGGAGAAGGACTTCTACTAGGTCATCTAACCATGAAGAATCCAGCGGGGATTCAAGTTCTTACTCTCATAAAAGAAAAATAAAGAGACACCATAGGGATCACTCTTGGGATGAATTTAAGAAAGCTAAACCTCCTACATTTGATGGTGAGGTAAAGACTGGACAAGAGGCTGAAGCTTGGCTTCTTGGAATAAAGAAGTACTTTCAAGTGCATGATTATTCAGGAAACATGAAGGCAAGAGTTGCCATATTCAATTTGAATGGAAGAGCATCCATTTGGTGGGAACACTTCAAGCAAGTAAAGAGGATCAGTGAAAGGAGACTTAAGTGGAAACAGTTCAAGAAGTATTTCAAGCAAAAATACCTCTCTGACAGGTATTATGATGACAAGATTAAGGAGTTCCATGAGCTGAGATTGGGACAACGGACCATGGAAGAATATGCAAATAATTTTTTGGATCTATTGAGGTATGTCTAGTACATCAGAGATGAAAAAGTGAAGGTCCAACATTTTCTAAGTGAATTGCCTCAGTCTTACAAAGATATAATTGAGTTTTATGAACCTAGAACTCTTGAAGAAGCAATAAGGAGGGCTAAGTATTGCTATGAGCAAAGCAAAGGTAAGCTAGATTACCATAAGGCATGGAAGGACAAGAAGAATGAGAATTTTGACCAAAGAAAGAAAGGTTTCAAACCTTCTAACTTCAGGAATCAGCAGAAGCAACCATCTCAAGCTGCGAGTAAACCAATTGGAATGATAGGAGAAAAGCCTAAGGATCCACAACAGAATAGAGGGCCACTTCAATGTTGGAAATGTGGAGGACCCCACATGCGCAGGAATTGTCCACTCGAGAATGAGAGTGCAAGACCGGCTTATAACATTCAAGAAGCAGAAACAGTGGGTCAAGTAGCAAGGGAAATCCCTGGGATTTATGCAGCACTAGGGGACTGCCAGGTAGATCACCAGTCAACTGTGGTTGAAGTAGCAGGTAAGATTGTTGAGGTACCTGTTTCTATTTTGATTGACCCTAGTTCTTCTCATAGTTACATTACTCATAGAGTAGTGGAGATTTGTGCTTTTAAGAAAGTAAAGCATAGGAAGTCTTGGTTAGTTCAGCTAGCCACTGGAACTAAGAGAAAGGTTAGTGAAGTGGTGGAGAAATATCCATTGGTCATGGATGGATTGGTTACTTGTGTAGATCTGAATGTTCTACCGCTTGGTTCCTATGATGTTCTCATTGGAATGGATTGGTTAGAAGCTCACAGGGTAAATCTTGACTGTTACAATAAGACTTTCAAATGCATGAATGAAGAAGGGAACATAGTAGTTGTGAAAGGTATTCCAAAGGTGATTTCAGTACGGCAGGTTTCAGCAATGCAGTTAAAGAAGTTCTATAGGAAGGGTTTCCAGTTGTATGCAGCTCATATTTTGGAGACATCAAGAGATGAAACTCCTAGGTTGGAGGACTATCAGGTGTTACAGGAATTCAAGGATGTGTTTCCTGATGAGATTCTAAGGCTTCCTCCAAAGAGGGACATTGACTTCACAATTGAACTTGTTCCAGGAGCAGCACCAGTGTCTAAGGCACCCTACAGGATGAGTACACCGGAGATGCTAGAGTTGAAGATGCAACTACAAGATTTATTGGAAAGGAAGTATATCTAGTCGAGTGTGTCTCCTTGGGGAGCACCAGTTCTATTTTTAAAGAAGAAAGATGGTACACTCAGGTTATGTATTGATTACAGACATTTGAACAAGGTTACTGTGAAGAATAAATATTCGTTTCCTAGGATTGATGACCTCTTTGATAAAATGAGAGAAGCAAAGGTATTTTCCAAGATTGACTTGAGGTCTAGTTACCATCAGGTGAGAATCAAGGATGAAGACATCCATAAGACCGCCTTCAGAACAAGGTATGGACATTATGAGTTTGTAGTGGTACCATTTGGTCTCACAAATGCACCAGCTACATTTAGGTGCCTTATGAATAGTGTCTTCAGTAGATATCTGGACAAGTTTGTTCTTGTTTTCCTTGACGACATTCTTGTTTATTCTAAGAATGAGAAAGAGCATGAAGAGCATTTGATATTGACATTGCAATTGCTCAAGGAGCATCAACTATATGTAAAACTGAGCAAGTGTGACTTCTATAGAGATAAAATTCAGTATTTGGGTCACATTATCTTAGAGGAGGGTATATTTGTGGACCTTGAAAAGATTGAAGCCATTATGAATTGGCCTACTCCAAAAAATGTAACAGATGTAAGATCTTTTATGGGACTTGTAGGATACTACCGGAGATTCATTGAGGGATTTTCCAAAGTTGCACATGCCATCACTTCTTTGCAAAAGAAGGGGATGAAGTTCGAATGGACATCGAGGTGTGAAGAAATTTTCTAGCAGTTGAAGAATCTTCTCACCAGTGCACTAGTATTAAAAGTTGCAGATCCAGAGAAATATTTTGTGGTGTGTACCGATGCATGCGGACAAGGGCTCAGAGGATTTCTTATGCAGGACAACCACGTGATATGTTATGAGTCAAGAAAGCTGAAGGAGCATGAGAAGAACTGTGCCACTCATGATCTAGAGCTTGCAGCCATAGTACATGCCCTCAAAATGTGGAGGCATTACTTGATGGGTAGAATATTTGAGCTCAGAACAGACCACTGTGGACTAAAGTATTTGTTTGATCAGCCTACTTTGAATGCTAGACAAGCGAGATGGTTGGAATTTTTATGTGAGTTTTATTTTGAAATCAAACACATAAAAGGGAAAGAGAATAAGGTAGCTGATGCACTCAGCAGGAAGATGCAAGAAACACATGTGGCATCTCTTAATATTTTCCAATCAGATTTGAGCCAGCAGATTGTTAGTCATGTTGTTGGAGATGAATTGTATGAGCAGGTAAAAGACAAATTGCAACAGAAAAGTCTTGAGAAGAGGTATGAGGGATATAAATTGGAAGAAGATTGGCTTCTCACTTATAAAGGTATAATTTATATTCCAGATGTAGCAGATTTGAGGAGAGTTGCCATCGATGAAATCCATCAAGCTCTGTATTCTGGTCACCCAGGATATCAGAAGACAATTGCTACAGCCAGGAAGCAGTACTTTTGGCCAAGAATGAAAATAGACATGGCTGAATACATTTCAAGGTGCATGAAATGTCAACAAGTAAAGTTTGAGCATCAACATCCAGCAGGCTTGTTGCATCCTTTGCCAGTTCCAGAATGGAAATTGGAAGTTATTTCCATGGATTTTATTTCCGAATTGTCGATGACTTGGAGACAACATGATTCCATCATGGTTGTGGTGGAAAAGTTGACAAAGGCAGCACATTTTATACCAGTGAAGTCTTCACATAAGACGAATTACATTGCAAAGATCTTGATGAAGGAGATATTCAAATTGCATGGATTACCGAAGGCAATAGTCTCTGACAGAGATGTCAAGTTCACTTCCAAATTTTGGAAGGGGTTGTTTGCAGATTTGGGTACAAAGCTAAACTTCAGCACTGCATACCATCCTGAGAAAGATGGGCAAACAGAGAGAGTTAATCAGGTGCTTGAAGATATGCTTCGCATGTACATGATGGACAAACCAACCAAGTGGGAAGATTACTTGCACTTGGTAGAGTTTGCTTATAACAATGGACAGCATGCATCCTTGGGGATGACTCCATATGAAGCTTTGTATGGAAGAAGGTGTAGGACACCAGTGACTTGGGATAACCCAGTGAACAGGATTGTGCTTGGACTAGAATTGCTCAAGGAAATGGAGCAAGAGATTGTAAAGATCAGGCAGAATCTGAAAGCAGCACAGGATAGATAGAAGAGCTATCCAGATAAGCATAGGGTGAACAGGGAGTTCAGTGTTGGGGATCATGTTTACCTCAGAGTGAGGGCAAGGAAGATTTCCTTGAATCTTGGAAGTTGTGCCAAGCTGTCACCAAGATATTGTGGGCTGTTTGAAGTGCTTGAGAGAATAGGGCCAGTTGCATATAGACTTGCATTTCCTGCTAGTACTAGAGCTCATAATTTTTTTCATGTTTCTTTGCTTAAGAGATATGTACATGATCCTAACCATGTGATAAATTGGGATGTGATTCAGGCAAAACCCGAGGGAGAGTTCTGAACCGAGCCAATGTGCATCCTCGACAGGAAGGTCACAATGCTCTGAAACCGAGCCATAGGTCAGGTAAAGGTGCAATGGGAGCACTACGGACCTGAAGAGGCTACATGGGAGCTAGAGGATGCCATGTGATTGGCACGTCCATTTTTGTTCAATTCTGCGGAACACTGAGGCGATACCAGTGTAGCATTTTGTTCAAATTTTGTAAAGCATTGAGGACAGTGCTATTGAATGGGGAGGGGAATGTAACACCCCGGTTTTGACCCCATTGCATTAAACGTACATGATGTATATATTGTAATGAATCGCGGTGTGGAGCTAAAGGAAAAAACCCCACCATCGATTTAATTGTGTTATCTTTCGGCGAATGGAATCGTTGTCGATGGTCTATCATGGTATATAGCATATATTAACTTTTTTCATCATGTAGATATGCATATTTAATTAAGATGAACCCCAACCAGCTATGTTCATGACAACTAAATTGAGAAGGGGCATGATTCTCATAAGGATAAGGGTGGGGGATGTCAAACCTTGGGCTATGGGGGGGGAAAATCCATGTGTCATCACCCTGTTTGAATTTCCCATCTTTCCTTGTCTTATCCAACTACCACTTTAATGTTTTTCTGAGTAGTTGAGGCAGTTATGGCTGAGAGTGGAGTGTGGCAGGATTGTCAGTCCTTACACACACGCACACTCCACCAGCGAATTGAACCTCACAATGGGCAGAATAATGACTATGCCCCTCATTCCACTCTCTCCACTACACCATTCTCTCCATTGTTGGCTCATCCTCACGCATAGGCAAAGTTGTTCATCCTCACGCAGGGGCGAGATTCTTGCTCATTCTCACGCACAGGATTTTCCTGGTTTTACTCACGCAGTTTTCCTCTACGAATTTTGCGGATGGTGTTGGTGTATACTTTCCTCATAGACTGATTCGTGGGTTTGCTATGATCTCCCTTACTTTGTGTTTTGTTGGGGTCTTCTTTACATTTTTGGGGCTGCTGTAGATTTTTTTTTGAATTCGTTTTGGCCAGGATAGGGCCAAGAATGACTCAGGAGTTGTTTTCCTTAACCAAGCTGTGAATTGCTTGTGTGACTGCATGTTTGCAGTGGTTGGTCTTCGGACTATGTTGGGAGCAGGGATGGGGGCTTGGTTTGCTTGATAAACCTAGTGTGTTTGGAAACCACAAAAACAAAGCTAGAGGGTTGGTTTTCTTCCCCACAACCCCTGAATAGCACTGGAAGGGAAGTCAGGGCCTAAGGGACTGTGTAGCAGAGAAGGGACTGATTCCTTGTGTTGAGTGTGTGTGGGTGTCTTAGAAGTCAGGATAGTTCTGGTGTAGGTGTTCCTAACTCTGTAATGGGCTCACCATCTTAGCATTTAGCCTTTCCCAGCTCCTTGATGGTCTGATAAACCCAACTATGTTGGCTTGGATGTGTTTTGTGTATCATTGGCTATGTGTAATCCTGCTTGTTCCTTATTCCTTGGGGAATCATTCCTAGCTCAGGGGTGGCAGCATTGCTGAGAGATTTAGGAGCATGTTAGCCTATGGTTGGGCGGAACATTGTGGCGAAATAGCTGGTTGCGGAACGAGTTCTTCATAAGATAAGTAATCTTGTCTATATTACTCCTGCAATCATTTTACTGTTAATGAATATGGTGAACATGTTGAATGCTTGTATGAATGTATGTTGCTTCCGCTGTGTATGATAAATAATTATGTATCTGTGTATGTTCTACTTCAATGCATTTTGTTTTAGTATTTTATGAATGCACATGTTCATGGGGTTGGTTTCCCGGATGGTTAAGGCCATGGTAGCATCCTCTTCTCCGGTCGCAGGGTCGGGGACGTTATAGAAGTCGTTGATTTAAAGCGACCCAATCCTAGACAAGAATTCAGAGATGATATGCAATCATACCCTTGTCTGATGGTGCCACTACCAGGAAGGATTTTCTTCCTCTCTAGATGGCAATATGTGGTCTAAAGCGACCCAACCTATATAAGAAATTCAAAAGTGATATGCATCCATACCCTGTCTGATCGCGCCACTGCCAAGAAGGATTTTCGTTCTCTCTCAATGGTAATCTGTTGTCTAAAGCGACCCACCCTATATAAGAGAATTCAGTAAAAGATACATTGTCATAACAATCTTGGACAACGTTCTTCCCCCCAAAAGCTACCCCCTTTGAGAAATATTGAACCTAATAAACAGCCAGAGAAGGAAATTGGTTCTCCCCATGGTGTGCCACGCTCCCCACAATTTAAGGCAGTGATTCTGCCACTCGCTTTTGTTCCCCATAAATTAAGTCAGAACCTCCAGAGTATTCCTTTTGTTGAGGCCAGACTCCCTTAGTTTCGATGTCAGTCAACCACCTGGAGGCATGCATCCGTTACAACCTATTATTTTAGCTTTACTTCCTCTTAAATGTTTAGGTAATCTATGTATATTTATACTTTACAGCACTTGTCTTGTAGAGTAGCTAAAACCATGATTTCACATATGTCCTAGAATTGACAATTATCCATATCATAGGTATTCAACCTCATCATCCTAGTCAGTTAAATACAACCCTATGTCCTTATGTATAACTCCCACTAATGGGGGTGCACTACGAATGTACAAGGTAAATATAGTTTTACTCATTATTCTCACCCGCGCAAGCATTTTCCCCATCACCACCTAATGTAAATACATATATAGTTAATTTTATTCTTCATATATGGTACACTTCCATTATTAGGTGAGGTATGCAGATGGTGATATCTTCCTTTTAGTTTAACCATTAAGGAGGCTATGACCTATAGTATTTTGATTCTTTTAGCCCCTTAGATTGCTTCTCTCCCTTCATTAAATCTTTAATTTTCAACTCTTAAATCTTTTTATGTTGCATAAAAATTATTGTAATTTCGTGCATCATGACCTAGTCATAAAAAGATGAAGTAGCTAGGCTATGGTATCTCAGTTGGGATAAATTTTAGCAAAGAAGGAAATCCCTATAGGTGCCCAAAATCAAAATGATAAGTAAGACTACGTCCTCGAAATGCGGCTCCCTAACCATTTGTTTCTAGTCGTAGTGGGTTTAGTTTCCCATCATTATGTCACGTCCACTACTTAGGTCTCCTAAAGTAATTAACTCACATATATTTCCAAGTTTTGTTCCTAGTGGGGCCTTGGCCTTGAGCTCCTCACTAGAACAATAAAAATTTTACAATTTACAAAGTATTTAGGGGTAGGAAAGAGGGATATTACATCCTCAAGGAAAGAAACAGAACCCACTGATGATGATAAGAAAATTAAATGGGCAAATAGATGTGATGAAGCTCGTGGATTGATTGGGATTTCAATCTCTACTTATTTGTGATTCCACATATCTGGAATTGATGAACCTGATAAATCTTGGAAAAAGTTGGAATCTATGTTTGGTAAACACAATGAAATTTGGGGTCATCAACTTCAGAATGAGTTGATTTCCTTGAATCCAATGATTTTTCATGCATTCAAGAATATTTATCTAAGTATAAAACTCTTAGACTCTTATGTGAAGAATGAAATATTAAGAAAGAAGACAAATAATGTATTTATCATATTCTTTCCAAACTTGGACCTGCATATTCTATTTTAGTATCTACATTCTACTCCATGAAAGAATCCTTGACTGTAGCTAGCTATCAAGAGCCTAGTCTTGAATCCTTTTGTGATTCCTTAATTAGAGAGAAATATAAGCTCATTCATCTTGGAATAATTAACAATGCAGATACATCTAGGAAAGCCTTATTGTCCCAATAGAAAGAAAAGTCCAAGCCTCCCAAGAAATAGAATTTTTCGTAATAATAAGCCAAACAACAAGGATCCCAAACCCTCTCAGTCAGCTCCTTCTTTAAAAAATGACAAAGGATCCAAGCCAAAAGGAAAGAAGACTGAGCGTCATTGATTTTTTTGTGGGAAAGATAATAATGATGAATCTAAGTGTTTTAAGAAGATGGCAACCTTGGAAGCAGCAATGAAGAAGCACCACATCAGCCTAGATTCGTCTTCAAAATCTACCTCTCATGGACATTCACTTTGTGCTTCTAGTTACTTTTATACTGCATATTCTTCTTCTACTTCAAATGAATGGCTCATTGATTCTGGAGCATCTTATCATATGGCTAAGGATCAAGCCATATTTTCTACTATGCATGAATGCAAAACCAAACAAATATTTATTGGTGATGATAGATCTCTGAGTGTTGTAGGATCTGGTACAGTTCCAGTAGAAAATGGTCATTTCAGTGATGTACTATGTGTTCCAAAAATTTCCTGCAATTTGTTATCAGTCTATCAAATTACTCATTCAGGTGAAGGTAAAACTAGGAAGTTTACACCTCACCAAGCTGTAATCAAGGATTTTAAAAATCCTCAAAATGTCCTTGCTACTGGAACTGTTGATGATATTACCAGGTTGTACAAATTTAACAACTTTGGGTCATCACCTTTTCCTTCAGTTTTTGTTGCTCATAGTGATAACTTGAGCAAACTTTGGCATGAGTGATTTGGTCACTTAAATTATCGCTCATTGCAACAACTATGTAGAGACAATATTGTGACTGGTCTTTCGATGGTATCTTTCAAGGATGGTGTTTGTTCCAGTTGTGTACTCGGAAAACATCATCGAGACATTTTTGACAAATGTTCCTCTTGGCACACCTTGGTTCCCTTGGTGCTTGTGCATAATGACATGTGTGATCCTCTTCTATCTGCTTTCTTTTCTGGTTTCAAATATTTCTTAACTTTCATTGATGACTACTCTAGACGCACTTGGGTTTACTTCCTAAAACTTAAGAGTGAAGTATTTAGCATGTTCTTGGACTACAAGGCCCTTGTTGAAAAAAAATCTGGTCATCAAATTATTGTAGAAATAATATATCAATGTTATGTGCAATGATGCTAATAAGAAGCATAGGAAATATATCTTGCTACTAAGAATTCTCACAAGCATACACAAATAGAGAGATGAAAAGAGACCGAATCACATGAATGAAGAGATGAATATTGGTGTGTATCCTTCCATTGAATAATTATGAATAATAGTGTACATAAATAGTACATCCCTCATAGGAAAATCAAATTGTATGGAAACAACTCATAAAGCTCAAAAAGGCTGACTTACCAAAATATAGCAAACCCCCATAGGTGGCTAAAGCACTTCTCAAATCTATCAAGGACCTCACGAATTGGAAAAATCATGAGTGAGTTGTCAAGGAGATGGAAAAAACATGCTAATCCTAGAAAATGGAGAAAAACCAATGGAGGATGGGTTGGAAACAAAAGCTCCCAGTTTGCTAGTTGACTAACTTTTATCTTATCCATAGAAAAGAAGGAAAGCAGAAAAAGCATAATAAAGAAAAATCTACTGTAAATTCCTATATGCTAATTTTGGATGGTCAAAAGGTGGACACGATCAACCCAGAATTGGAAATAAATCATTCCTAGGATATAGATGGCATGTATTGACTTTAAGGTGCAAGTGGATGCCAACTAATTAAGCTAGTGGGTGAATAATTAATCAAATAATGATTGATTATTTTATCCTAAGTTGTGAGTGGGTTTAATAAATTCCAACACCACCCTATAAGTCTAAATTTATGATGGTATGACAAAAAAAAATATGGATGCATATGGATGCATATAGGGCCCAGCAACAAGGCTATGGTCATCCTTTAACAATTATTATGTCCAGAAAAGTGAGGAAAGAGGAAAGACCACATGGGGAAAATCCTCCCTCAAGATAGGACAAGGCACAAAATTTGAAATATGTCTTCAACATATCTTCATCTTCACTTTAATAAGATGATTGAACTACTTTTGGATGAAGGACTTGCTGAAGAAATTATGAACTCCATGATCATGCGCTGGAGTGTAGAACCTACAAGAAGGAAGAGGAGAGACTCCTTGTATCTCATCAACTGATGAAGTAGGAGAATTATCTGAATTCTTCTTTCTGCTGTAAAACTCTAATCTAAAAACATAATCTGAAATGGAAAAGAGATATGTGCATACTCCTTTCCAAAGAGTACAAAAAATAAGGCAATTTATTTCACACCAAATTCCTTGATTAGCTGCAAAATTGTGATGTGAATCACATGTCAATATTCCAATCTGATGTAGCACATGTATAGATCTGATATGAGGCTGATAAAACTATGATATATCAGAAATATTAACATATGGAACAGCAAGGACAAAGGATTCAATGGCTCCATGAGGATATAGGGCTAGACTAGGAAAATTATGAGCAACTTGGGAAAACTAATAGGTATAAAAATCTGAATGATGGATGGGCATAAGATATGAACCATAAGTGTTTATAAAATATCCAAACATGTTTAATATCAGTCCATATATGACTAAGTACATGGATAACCAGCCACTGAAAGTTAGGAAATACTTCAAGCCATGTAAGATAAATATCACTGCATAGGAGACCAATGAGGAATCAACTAGTGAGCTTGGGATTTGTATAGTATTTGGATTATTCAGAGGTATGGTAGATTGTATGTATGGCATTATTATATGTATATCAACCTACAAATATTCTTGTAAATCATAATCCAAAGGATCACATATAAGCATATCAATAGACTCATGGGAATACACTGGTAATGAATCCTCTGTATGAAAGGAGGAAATAAGGAGATGTTCAAAATATTCAAGAAGGCTCTGAGTATTGATGCCAAGAAAAAAGGAGGATATTATGACTCACATGAGATAAATTAAGTTAAGTGTTATGACACAAAGAAGGCTTGATGTGGATAAGCAAACATCCTAGAAGTCACTGGGTTGCGCACCATCAATGAGAGAGGTATGCAAAAGGTGTGAAGAATCTAGCACATAGATCTCAGAATCTAAGATAGGAGATTTAGAGAATAATGAATGGGTTATAGGATCATAATAAATATCAGCAATAGCTCCATATGTTACTTATTTTTCATCAATAGTATCATAAGAAGAAAAATCACCTTCAAGAGACACAGAAAAAAATGGCTCTTTAATATTTGCTTCTTCATTGAAGGAGGAAGCATTCGAATCAATGAGGGTAGAAGAAACACGAACTATATGAGAAAATTATTCATCATGATCAAATTCATCATAGAATGTAGAGGCCAAGAAATTTTGAGAGAGACAACAAGAGGAGATGCTAGGTTCGCTCCATGCTTCATCTTCAATTTCCTACAAACCAAAAGATTTGTCCAAAATTTTCCAAAGCTCAAATTGAAATTCAGTAGAATCTATGAGATGATATATATTTGAATACATTCCCAAACACATAATTCCATAAGCTCTATCATAATTATTTAGCCAATCAATCTTCTCTTCATAAGACTCGGGTTCACTCAATGCACTAATGGAGACATCAAAGAGACATTGCCTCTTCAAGTATGCCCTCATCTTTGGCTTCCAATAAGCATAGTTGAAAAGAGATATTAGAGGAACTTTTGAATCCATATATAAGTTTTTGATATGCTCTGGGAGATACTCTCTGCAACCTGCAAAACAAAATAGGAGAAAATATTGTAAGCTAGACAAGCTCTTCTTCAGAGAGGGATAGGAGACTGGATGCACTCCTCAACTCTGTAGAACTTGATCAAAATTGAAGCTACGATACCATGTATAAATAATAGATCAATTCTATGTGCAATTATTCTAATAAGAATCATAGGAAATATATCTTGCTACTAAGAATTCTCACAAGCATACACAGGAAAAATAGAGAGAAGAAAAGAGACCGAATCACATGAATGAAGAGATGAATATTGATGTGTATCCTTCCATTTAATAATTGTGAATAATAGTGTACATAAATAGTACATCCCTCATAGGAAAATAGAATTGTATGGAAACAACTCATAAAGCTCAAAAAGGCTGACTTACCAAAATATAGCAAACCCCCATAGGTGGCTAAAGAACTTCCCAAATATATCAAGGACCTCACGAGTTGGAAAAAGAATGAGTGAGTTGTCAAGGAGATGTAAAAAAAATTCTAATCCTAGAAAATGGAGAAAAAGTGATGGAGGATGGGCTGGAAACAAAAGCTCCCAGTTTTCTAGTTGACTAGCTTTTATCTTATCCATAGTAAAGCAGGAAAAACACAAAAAGAAAAATAAAGTATAATCTACTGTAAAGTCCTGTATACTAATTTTGGATGGTCAAAAGGTGGCAAAGATCAACCCAAAATTGGAAATAAATCATTCCTAGGGTATAGATGGCATGTATTTACTTTAAGGTGCAAGTGGATGCCAACTAATTAAGCTAGTGGGTGAATGATTAATTATTTTATCCTAAGTTGTGAGTGGGTTTAATAAATTCCAACAATTATTAAGTTAATATCTAACAATGGAGGAGAATATGTTAACAACAAGTTCACTACTTTCTGCACTGAACAAGGAATCCAACAACAGCACACTGTTCCATATACACCACAACAAAATGGTGTAGCTGAACGGAAGAAACACACTTTAAAATAAATGGTTAATTGTATGATCCAATCTAAGGGACTAAGTCTTCAATATTGGGCTGAGGCCATAAATTGTGCAAATTACATAGTTAATCGCACACCCTCTAAATTTTTACAAGGTGTAACACTAGAAGAAGCATGGAGTAAAATTAAACCAGATGTAAGTCACTTCCGTGTGTTTGGTTGTGAAGCATGGGCTCACATTCCGGATGAAAAACGGAAAGCATTGCAGCCTAAAAGTGAAAAGTACGTATTTGTTGGATATTATGAAGATGTAAAAGGTTATAGACTTCTTCAGCCACATTCTCATGATATAATCATTAGAAGAGATGTTAAATTTAATGAAAATATCTTGTCCTACGAGCCTAACTTGGCGGGTGTGACATCTTTGGCCTGCGAGCCTGATTCTACGATTGTGCCTTCTTCTTCTTCTTCTTCTTCTTCCAACTTCCTTGAAAGGTTTCAACTCCAGTTTCTGATGATGATAGTGAGCATAAAAATCCACCTCCTCCTTCTCATGTTCCTCCAATTGCACTAGCACCAATGCTTCCTCGATGGGTCTATTCAACATGTGAAGAAGCTGGTTATCTTGCCGGTGATCCTAGAGATCAACATTGAACATTTTCTCAGTTTCAGCAAGTCTCTTTTCTTTTGGATCAAGTTTCTGAGAATCATGATATACAAACTTTTGCACAAGCTTTGGGAAATCCAGATTGGGATGCAACTATGGATGAAGAATATCATTCCTTAATGGTTAACAATACTTGGGATCTTGTTCCTCTTCCAAAAGGAAGAAAACTTGTCAGATGTAAATGGGTCTACAGAACTAAGTATGCATCAAATGGAAGTGTTGAAAGACTTAAGGCAAGGTTAGTTTCTAAAGGTTTTTACCAAGTGGAAGGGATTGACTACAATGAAACCTTTGCTCCTGTCACAAAAATGAATTCCATCTACCTTGTTCTTTCCCTTGTAGCCTTACATAACTGGGAAGTCCATTAAATGGATGTCAAGTCTACCTTTTTACATGGTGATTTACAGGAGGAAATTTACATGGACCAACCTCCTGGATAGGATAACTCTAGCCTTGTTTGTCTCCTTAAGAAATCCTTATATGGCCTTAAGAAAGCTCCTAGAGCTTGGTATGCCAAAATGAATAGCTTTCTCCTTGACACTGTTTTTTCTTTATGTTGATGATCTTATCCTTGCTAGTAGTGACCCTTGTTAAATTTTCATATGATTAACTAAGAAATCAGTATATCATTTCATTTTTCATAATAAAAGTATATAAAATAGGATCACTGAAAGAAACAGTATCACAAGAATAACACAGATTTATCCTAGGAAAACCCTAAAGGGAAAAACCCAGCAAAAGCTTCCTCAATATAGATTCCCCAAAAAGGGAAAAAGGTAAAACCAACAAGGAGATCAAAAACCTAATGCTCCTCCTTCTCCAGCAACTCCTCTCCTCCACAAGTGCACTATTCCAAGTGAGTGTGTATATCTCAAGTGAGGAGCACTACACCTCTATTTATATTCATCCATTTACTTAAAGTTTACTCAATTAACATGTCGGCTTAAGTTAACTCATGTAGGCTCGAGTTACACATGTAGGCTCAAGTAAACACACTGGGGTGCTGATGACCCACCTTTACAATTTGAGGGGACTACCTGATGACTCTTATTAGTTCTTCTGATTAGGAGCATCGAGGTACAATGAAATACAAATGGTTCTCCCGGTTGGACCATCGGGGACCACAAAAGATACATATAGAATATTCTTCGAAGTTACAATATTTCAACACTCCCCCTTAACGAGAAGGGTATTCTACAGCAACATCAACAACAACAAGAGTAGAGATAGGGGACATCATCAACATCAGCAGGGTAACACATCTATAAATCATTGGAAGCTTTTCAACATCATGTAGTATTCATCTTCAATCTTTAGTCTTCATCATCAGCAACATCTTCAGCACTTTGATTGTTCGATCAGCAACAACATCTTCATCATTTTGACCTTTCGATCAGCAACATCTTCAGCACTTTGACTTTTTCAATCAGCAACAACATCTTCATCATTTTGTCCTTTTGATCAGCAACATCTTCAGCATTTTTGACTTTTCGATCAGCAACAACATCTTCAGCACCTTGACCTTTCGATCAGCAGCAACATCTTCAGTACTTTGATCTCTTGATTAGCAATATCATTATCAACACTTTTCCCTTTCGATCAGAAACATCATAATCATAGTGCGTCATCAGCATACTCTGATCTTTAGATTAGTACATCATCATCATCATACTCTGATCTTTCGATCAGTATGTCATCATCATCATACTCTGATCTTTCGATCAGTACGTCATCATCATACTCTGATCTTTCGATTAGTACATCGTCATACTCTGATCTTTCAATCAATACAGCATCATCATCATCAAAAACAACCTGCAATACACAACTCAAAGACAAAAAGTCTTTGGATCATTTTTGGACTTAAAGTCCAGGGATGATGCAATCCCACCACATTCTCGACAACCTAAGTTACCGGATTGATTACAGGAGAATCAGTCCCTATCAATTTAGGACTAAGTCCAAGGATGATGCAATCCTACCACATTCTCGACGACCGAAGTCACCTGATACAATTACGGGATAATCACTCCCTATCACTTTAGGACTTAAGTCCAAGGATGATGCAATCCTACCACATTCTCGACAGCCGAAGTCACTGGATACAATTACGGGATAATCACTCCCTATCACTTTAGGACTTGAGTCCAAGGATGATGCAATCCTACCACATTCTCGATGACCAAAGTCACTGGATACAATTACGGGATAATCACTCCCTATCACTTTAGGACTTGAGTCCAGGGATGATGCAATCCTACCACATTCTCGACAACCGAAGTCACCGGATACAATTACGGGATAATCACTCCCTATCACTTTAGGACTTGAATCCAAGGATGATGCAATCCTGCCACATTCTCAAAAACCGAAGTCTCTGGATCTATTATGGACAGATGTCCCGAGATGATACAATCCCTCTTCATTCTCGAAGACCGAGGTCTCCGGATCAATTTAGGGCAAGTGCCCAAGGATGATACAATCTCGTCACGTTCTCGAGGACCGAGGTCACCGAATCTATTATGGACAGATGTCCCGGGATGATACAATCCCTCTTCATTCTCGAATATCGAGGTCTCTGGATCACTTTAGGGCAAGTGCTCAGGGATGATACAATCCCACTGCAACATCACTACTCCCCCTTTCGGGGAAGATCTTTTTGAACCACACCAATCTTGTCTCGAAAGTGTTCAAACTCTACTCAAGGCAGAGGCTTCGTCAGTACATCATCATCCAAACCATCATCATCTACATCTTCAGTATGTGAATACTGAACTATCATCATCTGTATCTCCAGTATGTGAAT
>LPNX011134210.1:20736-87850 GCA_001517045.1 Pseudotsuga menziesii
TGGATTTCTACGTGTTACGTCGGAACACGGGGTTCTTTGTTATCACAACTATGTTTATCACATAGAATCATTGTAGTGTCCATATTCAGGTCAAAGAGACCTGATATCATCTTCTGAATCCATATGGCTTCACAACTTAGTAGAGCAATCTGCTATGTATTCTACTTCAACCGTGCTAAGAGAAACACTGGACTGTTTCCTGCTAAACCATGAAATCATAGCAGACCAAAAGCATATACCTGATGTGCTTTTCCTGTATGAGATACTTCCATCCCAATCTGCATCTATGTAGCCATACAATCTATACTCATGGCTACCATCATAGTATAGACCAAAGTCTATAGTCCCTTTCAGATTTCTCATCACATGTTTTCTACTAGGTGAACCCGTCTTGGTTGAACAAGATATTGACTTAAGGTGTTCACAGCAAAACAAATGTCTGGTCTGGTATTTGTTAAGTACATCGATGACCCAATGATCTATCTGTAGTGAGTCACATCCACTAACTCTAATGAGTCATCAACTAATAGCTTTAGGTTGGAGTCCATGGGTGTGGCCATGACTTTGCATTCCAACATATTGAATCTCTTCAATATCTCTACCACATACTTTCCCTGGTTGAGAAATATTCCTTCTGAACTTTTCCATACTTCCGGACCTAGGAAATAATGCATTAACCCAATTTCTTTCATCTCAAATTATTCTGCTAGTTTCTTCTTGCTTTCCATGATCTATTTCTCATTCCCTGTCAAGAATAATTCATCCACATATAGTAATAGAAAGACAGGTACATCTTCTACAACCTTGTAGGAAAGGTTAGGATCGACTTTGCTCTTGGCAAATCCCATGCTCATCAAGAAACTATCTATTCTTCCATACCAAGATTTGGGAGCTTGCTTCCGGCCATAGAGGGCCTTCTTCAACTTGCATACTTGATTCCTTCTGTCTTCAACTTCAAATCCTCATGACTATTTTATGTAAAACTCTTCCTCAATCATACCATTAAGGAAGGCTTGTCTTTACTTCATCATGGAAGAAACTACCATGATAGTTTTGAGGGAAGTGTACCTTGCTTCCTGGAGTAAGTGTCTCTTCAAAATTAATTCCCTCTTTCTGATAGAAACCTCTAGCCACAACTCTTACCTTACTTCTATCAGCAACATATATTATCTTGCAAATCCATTTGGAAGATACCACATTCTTGCTTTCTGGTTTGAGTACTATATCCCAAATATCATTCTAGTATCACAACATCTTCTATGAGTTTGTCTTCTCAGGTCATCAACATATCCTAGTCTTTTGCATTCAACCCTGAAGGTTGGAACATACTTTACTCTTGGTAAAGTCTCGATCCATCACAAAGCTATCCATCATGTCATACCATGTCGAACTCAGATATAATTTTCTGTAGTCACTCCCCCTGAANTACCAGTTTCATGGTTAGAGATATTTCATAAAATATATGTATAACGACAAATTCTTATGCAACATGCAACTAATTAGTTAATACAACATTCATCCATATCTCACATAAACTTTCTAGATGCCTTCCATCTCTACCATGCCATTATTGAGATTGTGCACTAATCCAATATGTCAGCAAAGAGGTTTGATAAGTAGTAATGGAGAGTTTTATAGCACCATGAGCTACTTACCCATCACAGGCATATTAGTAGTATACATTCATTAATGCAAACAATCTATCATGCATAACACATCACTGAATATAATCAAATGTATAACAAAAAAATATCATGAAATGACAATTGAATACTTATCTTTATTTGTTTCATGGGTATATTCCTTCTTGATTCTTCTTTATCACCTTCTTCATTCATGATAGCATCGTTTCTTATCCAAATGCTGAGGTGGATAAGAAGTTCTTCAAGAGTTGAGATCTTCATATTCCTCATTGATTGAGGGATATTCTTTGGAAGATGAGAGATTGATCTTCAGAGACGAGATTATTCTTCTTCCCAAAGTCTGCTGAAAGTAATCAATTCCTTCTGGAACACATTCCTTGAATGAATGAATTCCATGATCCTGGGAGGCCATTCAAGGTGGGCATCACCACTTCTGCATTCTTCACTTCTTCTTCAGCTGGTTTCTTAAGGTCATATTTCGATCTATGTTCTTCCCTTCAAATAGCTTGGTCAAGGAATCAAACCTCATCGATGTCTTTAGGGAAGACACTTGTATAACAAGTTGATTCAAGACTGAATCATCAATAATCTTCTGGGATTTGACCAAGTTCTTCTTGTGAAAGGCTTCTAGCCTCATCTCCCTCTGAAACTGGAACCTCTATGCTCATGTAGGTGTCCAATCCATTTTTTTTTAGAGAGATCATATACTTCTAGGCTTGGAAGTTGTCAACTTCACCAAGCTTATCATCAAGCTGATGTGATATATCACTTTGAAATGAGAACCTCAAATGAACATAGCAAAGGATTAGATCTTACCGATTTGAGGTGTCCGTCCTGGTTCTGGAGTTGGCTGATCTAGGGTTTGTCACAGAAACCCTAATTTTAAAACTTGGAATATTTAAGATATGATTGGATAGATAGATATATCTCTTCAAATGGAGCTATCCAATGTACTCCATTTCTGAAAACAGTGGAGGGAAGCTCCCGGAACAGGAAGCCCTAATTTTCCAATTTCTTCTGCAGAAATTCATGTTACTGTTTCTGTGATATCTCCGAAATTTATGCTCCTCTATGTCTGAAATTTTGTACTAAGGTAACCTCACATGTCCCTGATCCACCACCATAGGTTTCATCAGAATTGGTTTCACCATTTTGGATTTATGATCCTTTTCCCAAGGTGACTTGTTACAGGACTGTTCATAACAACGAAGTTGTACGGAATGCCACGTGTCAATGGTTCATCTTCTGAGTCTGATATTCGGACCACCGAAATTAAAGTCCGTTCCCTTTCTGGAACATCTTCAGGAATTCCATTTGGACCTGTAGCCCAATATATTTCAATTCTCCCCAGGTGTCCTGTTTAGGGATAAATTCTGGAAGAGGGTAGAACCCTAACTTGGAGAGAAAATATCTCCTGGAATCCAGAGAATCTGAGGATGAATTTTGGAAACATTGTTCATCAGTATTTTATCTTCAGCCCCTACAATTTTCAGCTCTTGATCCTTCTCCAATATCAAAATATAGCGAATGTTCCAAAACGTAGCAGTTTTAGTATTTAGGGTTTTTCTAGCTCGGGGTCAAACTAGGGTTTGACTTTCCCGGAGATTCACCCAACCAAAAATCTTGATCCAGGTCTCTAAAATTCGGTTTTGATGAGGAGAACAATACTATGCTGGTCCCACTCAAAAATTCCTCTTCTGTAGAAAGCCCTAATTTCCACATCAAAATTTGAAAATGCTCGGAATCGAATTCCACTTCGACAGAACGATGCACCCTTCAAAGGAGAGTCGGCCTAGCCTTCTTTTGCTGATTGATTGTGGAGAGAGAACCATAAAATAAGAAGCCCTAGCTTCTGTAACTTGTGAAAGCTGCCCTATTCGGGTTAGCTCTGATACCATGTTAAATTTTCATATGCTTAACTAAGACATCAGTATATCATTTCATTTTTCATAATAAAAGCATATAAAACAGGATCACTGAAAGAAACAGTATCACAAGAACAACACAGATTTATCCTGGGAAAACCCTAAAGGGAAAAACCCAGCAAAAGCTTCCTCAATATAGATGCCCCAAAAAGGGAAAAAGGTAAAACCAACAAGGAGATCAAAAACTTGATGCTCCTCCTTCTCCAGCAACTCCTCTCCTCCACAAGTGCGCTATTCCAAGTGAGTGTGTATATATCAAGTGAGGAGCACTACACCTCTATTTATATTCATCCGTTTACTTAAATTTTACTCAATTAACATGTCGGCTTAAGTTAACTCATGTAGGCTCGAGTTACACATGTAGGCTCCAGTAACCACACTGGGGTGCTGATGACCCACCTTTACAATTTGAGGGGACTACCTCATGACTCTTATTAGTTCTTCCAATTAGGAGCATCGGGGTACAATGAAATACAAATGGTTCTCCTGGTTGGACCATCGGGGACCACAAAAGATACATATATAATATTCTTCGAAGTTACAATATTTCAACAACCCTAAACTTATAACCCATGTGAAATCCAGTCTCAAGAAAAATTTTGAAATGTCAGACTTAGGACATTTGCATTCTTTTCTTGGTCTCCAAGTCTTGCAAACCAAAGAAGGAGTCTTTATTTCCCAGTCTAAGTATGCTTGTGACCTTCTTCGTTGCTTTCACATGGAAGATTGTAAACCAGCCCCTTCTCCCTTCCAGTATGGAGTCAAACTTTTTGCCACTTGTACTTCCCCTGAAGTAGATTCCACCTTGTATCGTAAACTTGTTGGTAGTCTCTTATACTTGAATCATTCCCATCCTGACCTTTCCTTTGTCGTTGGTCGTGTTGCCCGTTATATGCAAACACCTCATGAAAGTCACTGGAAAGCAACAAAAAGAATACTTCGATATATTCGAGGTACAATTCAGTTTGGAATTCATTATAGTACAGGGGGGAAACATTTGTTGGTTGGTTTCACTAATTCAAATTGGGCCAGAGATCCTGGTGATGAAAAGTCTACTGTAGGTTATGTTTTCAGTCTAGGATATGGACCTGTCACTTGGGCTTGTATGAAACAACAAGCTCTTGCTCTTTCTTCAGTAGAAGCAGAATATCGAGCCACATTTAATGCCAGTCAGGAGGCTTTATGGCTTCAACAGATCCTTTCAGATTTTGGATTCGAGCAGCATTAGCCTACTCCACTTTGGTGCAACAATCAAAGTGCCATCAAGCTTGCCAAAGATCCATTTCTACATCAACGTAGAAAACACATTGAACTGCACATGCACTTCATCATAAATCTTGTTCATGATCATGTTCTTGAAATGCTATATTTCCCTACAGATGATCAAGTTGCAGACATCTTCACCAAGTCTCTTACAAAAGCGAAGTTTTCTAAACTTCGATCTATGTCAGGATTTTAGGAATGTGTCCTTAAGGGGGGATAGGCTCTAATGCCTCCTTCCTTCTCCTAATAGTTTCACTTTTGTAAATCCTTCAATCCCATCCCAAGTTGTCCTTAAGGGGGGATGTTAGGATTTTTAGACACTTACGAGTTAGTTAAGATCAACTTGTGTAATATATCCGTTAGGTAAAAGTATGTTTCTTTAGTATGCATTAGTGTGCATTTGTAAATATTCTAATCCAATGGCCACGATGTCTTCTAGACATAGAGTGATCCAACGGTTCAACTTCTCTTAGATCATACCTCACATTTGATTCATGGCTTAACACCCAATTGGTCCATGATCTCTATTTAAAGAGCATGGACGGTCCTTGGCTAGTTGATCGATTATGAGAAGCTCATATGTAACTTTCTTTCTTTTGCATAATAAATTTATCCAAGTAGTTATTTAGCTGGGATCGTGGACTATTTCTCTCTCAAGGGTTTTAACCACGTGACAAACATCGGTGTGTTGATCTATGATCTATTTGTGTGAAGCAGCTTCTCAAGGTGTTCCGTCTTTTGGGAGTACCCTGTGTACTTGAACATGTAATGTGTACCCAAATGTGTTGCCTCCATTGTCACTATCAGTGTATCCAATGGTTTTAAAATTTTCTGAGATTGAATACATAATGCCAATATCTTTTGTGCCACTTACATACCTCGGAATTATTTTACATGCTTTCCAATGATAGCCTTTTCGTGACTCCATGAATCTTCTGATCATACTTACTCCATACATGATGTCTGGTCTCGTTGCTATTAAATACATAAGGCTTCCAACAAGCCTTTTAAACAGTGTAGGATCTATTGTTGATCCATTGTCATCTTTGCTCAATTTTAAACCTATTATTATTGTTGTTGGGGTTTCCTTGCAATTAGACTTATTTATTATTTTTAAAACTGTACTTGCATACTTGGAATGTGATATAAGAATACCACTTTCAGACGAATCGACTTCAATGCCCAGAAAAAACTACATGAGCCCCAAATCAGTTATTTCAAATTCACTTTCCATAACTATTCTAAATTCTGTTATGCCAAAATCACCAATGAATATTAAAGCATCTACATGCACACAGAGAATTAACATGTTACCTTGATCATTCACTTTGGTGTACAATGTCATCTCAATTTCACTTTTGTAAAATCCATTCTCAATGAGATATGAATCAATGCAACTATACCAAGCTCTTGGAGCTTGCTTCATTACAATACCATATTATTTAATTTTTTGAAACAAGAATCATGTAGTGTCAAAATATTCAAATAACAAAGTGACCAAGAATAAGTTAGGGGATTTCACAGTCCAACATATGAAACATTTTTTTAAGATTAACTACGATTCAAACCAATGGGATAAGTTTACATGTCTATTATGCCCCACTTTATCTATTATTTCCCTTGTATTTTCATGATATTAGTTATACAATCCCATATGACTTCACCCAGTTACTAGTATTTTCTCGCTTCCAGAAGTTTAAGTGAGAGGAGCACCAAAAGTTAAAGGTGACAATGAAGCAGCACAAGTTATTAAAAGATGTAGGATAGATTTACTATGGACTTGTTTCACATCCATGTAGGAGTTTCAAATGGCCAATCATAACCTCTTTCACTGGACTGAATCAACTACTAAATCATCTGCTTAATCTCATGCTTAATATACTGCTCATGTAGAAACATTAGCAAGATAAACACTAGGATAAGATAAAAGAACTAGGTTGTTAGTGTTTTTTCCTCCCGAGGCCAGGTCCACTTACTTGGGAAAATGATTATGTATGATAGTGAACCTAATAACAAGTCTGATATACATGACTCTCAGGAAAAATGGCGGTTGGGGCAATTAACTTGAGTTACCGCGCATCACAGCCCTTGTGTTTTCCCTTTTTAAATTTTGTGGAATGTCTTGAGACCAAAACACCTACGACAAAATTATTGTGAGTGAATTTTCACCCAACTCACTGTTACCATGACAATCTTACTTGACTTCGATCGGATTTTACTACGACATGAGTCAAGTTGTGACCAGATTTATGAAAGAGATATCTTAAGTCTAAAGACTTATGTTATGAAAAAAACTTTTCACTGCAGTAACGTGGGATAAACTGCGACACAACTATTGCAACTCACTCAAAATATTATTCAACCCAATATTAAATAAGATTTGTGTTGAAACTTTCTGTGCATAAAAACTATAACTTTTACGTGGTGAAATAAATTTGGATTCTTTGTGTCTTTCACTTACCGTAAATGCAAAACAACATTCACTCTGGTAAATATGGAGAAGATGTGTGGAAAAATAAAACTTGCATTAAACCATAAACTTGTGGATTTATATTTCTTTTGATGACATAGCAAAAAAACTTACAAGGATGTTTCACCTATTACAGAGCTTTGGTTCTTCAACACTTCTACAAACCACAAAATACAGAAGCTTGAGCTCCAAACTCTTCACAGAGTTTTTCTTCTTCTTCTCCGCACTTCTCTTCTTCTCTATGTATGTTTTATCTTCTCTATCTATCTCTTGAGAGTTTATATTACAGATTTACAATCTAATTCATATAGGAAACTTCTAGCGACCAAAATTTCTTCTCGCTAAAGAAATTTCAAATCAACAAGTTCCCCTTTAAAAAGCACAAAAAGATGAACAATTGTGAAGTGATTGTGTCAAGGAAAAAATATAAAGAAACATGTCGAGATGGATTACAAGCATCACCCCCTTCGACACTTTATTGCCCAATTTGATCCCTAATTTCAAATTTGTTTGCAAATTCATTCGCCGCCTATATGCTCCCTTTCTACAAATTTATCGTGCATGCAATTGATCATTAATGTGACTGAACAAAATGATAAGACATCATAGTCTTAAATGATCATACAAGGTCTCAACATTGTAGATTCCAAAGCATATTTTAAGTCTATGCATGGAAAAAGAAGGGTGATTGAAGGATGTTTTTTTATTTCCTTTTGTTTCTTTACAATCCCATATCATTAAATTTGTTGAAACAAGAATCATTTAGTTTCAAAATATTCAAACAACAAAGTGACCAAAAATAAATTAGGGGCTTTTAGAGTCCAACATATGAAACATTATTTTAGGATTAATTAAGGTTGAGAGCAATGGGATAAGTACTAACATAAAGTTTTCATGTCTATTATGCCCCAATTTATCTTTTCTTTCCCTTGTATTCCCATAAGCTTAGTTATACAAACCCATATGACTTCCCCCAGTTATGTAATACCTCGAATTTTGGACCTACCATTTATAGCATGAGCTTATTGCTCATGATGTTTATATTGATGTTCTATTTTTATATTGGGTCTAAGACCCCACTACATATGAACATGATTATTTGCCTTGTATATTGGGTGTAAGCCAAATGTTGATGATATATGTATATATATGTTGGTTGTGTTGGGCGTGGACCCTGAAGCACATGATTGATGAAATTTTTTGTGTTGGGCGTTGACCCTGAAGCACATGATCGATGAGATGTTTTGTGTTGAGCGAGAGGCTTTGGAGCACATAAGTACTTACATTTTTGTTGAGCATAAAGCTCTCAAACACATGAAAATATAATTAGAAATTTTGGGCATAAGCTCTGGAGCATTCCATGTTGATGTTGAGCATAAGATCTAGAGCATCGGATCCTTGGCCATTGTATCCCTAGGTGTATAGTACAATTACATCCTAGCATTTAGTGTTGAGCAAGAGCTCTAGAATTGCACTATGTTTGTAACTCCCTGTTATAAGCATTAAGTATGGTCTGTGGTAAGCGCTAGGGGTTACTAAAAATATTAAAATCACCTCCGAGTGAAAATGACTCGAGAATAATATTGATCTCATCATACTTATTTTTAAGTGATTAAATGAAATTTTGAATTTATGTATTCTCATTAAGTACCAAAAAAATACCATGTTATACGAGGGAAATCCAACATGCAAAGATGTTTAGAGTTTCCTAGCCTAGCAGACCTGAGCCAGCTATCTACTTGACCTTCACGAAGAAGTGTCATTAAGTCTAGGGATAATGATACATGATGCCCGAAGACAAATGTTAACAAGTATTTTAATAGTATGTATTTTATACATAGTATGTATAAAGAATTAATTATTATTAATTATATAATTGAATAAATAAAGAAGAGAAGCTCCACCAATTATTATTTATTATTAAAGGATTAATAAATAGTGAAATATCTATGAAAGACTAACTAGGAACTAGTTAAAAGTTCCTAGGTTAAGAATTGAAAATTAACCCAGTAAATTAAAATGGGTTAAATCAAGAAATCAAGGATTTCTTGATTTAACTACCCCTTTGACTGAAAAGTTTGTCTATAAAGACTCAAGCCAAGCAAAGGCTTGGGGTTTTGATTTTATCTACGAGAATTATTATTCTGCCTATTTTTGCTCTCAAGTGTTTTCTTGGAGAACTTTTCCTGCAAGGAGAAGAGGTTTGATTCAGAACTAATTACCAGTTAGGAAATCCTACCTTAGGAACTCTAAGCTACTTGCATGTTGGAGTCCATCTCGGGCAGATCCAGATTTAAACCAGGAATGGTTCTGGGCCATGGTTGGGTGGAACATGGTAGTTCCCAAGTGATTTGGTCATCAAACAGAGGTCAGATCTGGATTGAATTGTTAATGGTGGTTATTTAAGTGTGCAGGTGCAGGAATTGACAAAGCTTAAAATTCAGGCATGAAACTCTTGAAGGCCTATTCTATTTATTTCCTAAATATTTATTAATTTTTATGTTAAGTAATGGTTGCAATGTAAATTCTAACCCTAATGGTTAAGTTTTATGGTTAACAATATTCTAGGGTTTGCATTTGTAATTTACTAATCATAGGTTGGAGAATTTTTATTATATGTTGTTTATGTTCAGGGTTTGTATCTTTCATAAATGTTCCTGTATTAACTAGGTTTTGATCTTAGTATTATGTTTATACATTGTTCTCTGTATTTAATACTCTGCTAACATATTCCATTTGTCAGCACATGCTTGCCCTAAATCTTAAAGAAACTAGTTCAGTAGTAATTAATTAAAATATTAATTAAGCTAACTAATACAAGTATATATTATAAACTAGATCTACTAAGAACATTTTTCATATAATCAACAACCTAAAAAAATTATTAAAGACCTTCCAAGGTCTTCTCCACATAATCATTTAAAAACAAAATACTTTACATAACTGGAACAAACATTTAATTTAATCAGAGGGATATCATCACCATCCATGTGGTACTTATCAAGACTCTACCATAAAACCTATAGTATTAACACCTATAATAAAATACCATAAATCACATGCATTATATCTTTAACGGTCCCATATAATATTCATCATAAAACATCCACCTATAATTTTACCAAGTAAACAATTCATATAACTCTGTATTAATAAATAGAGGTCGTGGTATCGACCCTTATGGGTTACAAATATAAGTCATAAGCAAAATTAAACTCCACATTAAAAAAATCTCTATAGTTCTTATTCAAGCAAGGAATCATTCCTCTTAAGAAGAAAACCCTATCTTAAGCAAACACAGGTCGCGACATCGAATCCCATGGATGTGCGTGATCCAAGGCCAACATAATAATAACCATAACATAAATCATTATTGAAATCAAAATGCATAACAAAATCCATAGCTTAATACATAGTATCCTTTCCATTATTACTTATAAAATGTTTTACATTTTGGTATCGCCCATGACCAAATATTAAAGGTCATATACCTAGTCACATCGGCCATGACCAAGTTTCCAAGTCCAATCGCACAGTAATAATCACACAGTCATGCTACAGTAACCAAAATGATCTCGTGGGTTTTCCATAACCCTGGCTGTTACGGCCATATCATTTTAAATAAACAATTTACATATTACAATGCCAACTAATCTATCGTAGACATTGGGAGAGGCACATGCCATTCATGGCATGGCCTGTACCCATGCTGAACCATTACAAAACCAAATTACAATACTCTATCCAAAACATAGTTCCCATTAACACTAATGCAGAGCATACGGTGGCAAGCCAATGGGCTACGACACCATTGCAACAATGGTGTAGCCCATGGCGTAACCCCCCAAGCTTTAGAAGCTTTCCCAACATAAATTACAAATAATATAATCAGAGTTCCGCGCATACTTCCAAAACCCAAACTACTACAAAATATACACAGAGTAAATTCTACAGGCTTAAAGCCACAATTGAACCCAGCAAGTCAACATTCTAAACACAGCATTAAAATAACTACATAGTCACGAATTCACACAGTTTAATCTATTAAAATGCTGAATGAGATCGTATATACCAAAACACACTACATTCTTCACTTAAAAGCCAACGCGCAGTGTAATTACATAGAAGGGCACGAATCCTCTTTTACAAACAGGCAGGTATTAATAATTTTAAATGGAAAGATGTGAGCTATGGCACCATTACAAGTAATGGTGCAGCCACAGATCAAAATGCCAAACCTCCCAACGAGAGCCAAAACCTAGAGCAAGCTACATTATAAACCCCGAAGGTGGAGTCGACAAGTGCCATCTAAAACCCCAACCCTGTAAAGAATCCCAACCCAAAAATGGCTAGAACAAGAGGAGGAAAGTAAGATCTTGCTAGCAGGTTTACCATGGCCGTAAAGTAGAATCCCCAAATAAAAAGTGTAGCTCTGTGCAAACCCCGAAGTTCCTTCATTTTCACCTGCAAACAAATCAATGATGGCATGAGAAGCATTACCATGCCATGGATTGAAACCACAAAACAATGCGTTTACACTGAGTCTGGTCCATCTTACCTGCAAATCGATGGAGGTCACCTCCCTTCTCCAACTACGAAGAGGCCACATAAAACCCCGATGCCAAAACCACATAATGCACAAACAACAAATGCCCAAATCCTTTGCCAAGCATTTTCAAAAACCCTGATGGCATTAATGGCACCAGCTGGTGGCCATTAACGCATCCATAAATGCTAGGTTTTCATCATATAAGCAAGCATTATGATCTTAGGATCTTTTAACTGAGAGAATAACAAGCACAGCAATAAAACATAAGCACATCACAAGAGACAAGAGACACAAACATTTTTTCTCGAGGAAACCATAAAGGAGAAAACCCCGCAACTTCCTCAAAGATAGAATCAGCACCAAAACAATAAAAGCCCCAAAATAGTAAGATTCACTCCCGACAGCAGTAGTCTTCTTCTTGTCTAGTCCTAGTGTATTTCCTTCCTCACTAATGCGCCACACTTGAGTGAGTGAATGATGTGTGTTACAAGTGATAAATAGAGAGGCTCTCACTCTCTATTTATATTCTTCCATTCACTTGAAGTGCACTCAATCATGTCAGCCTAACTTAACAACTACTTACTAGAGCCTACATCTCTATGAGTGTATAATAACCCTAGTGCCCCGAAACTATGGGGACTTTAACAATGACTTGACATGACTTGTTTACATTATTGATCCTCCCGATCGAAACATTGAGGCATGACAACATGACTCAAATACATAATAGAAACATCCCGAAATAAACATCAGGTTACAATACATAAGATACATAGATGAATACATTCTGAAGTTACATATACATCAACACTCCCTCTTAACTAGGAAGGTATTCTTTTGACACAATTTTCAGCACTGGTATTCTTCTCTGTATCAACTGGATCATCTTATCATCAGCATCTTGAGTCTTCGGAGTCTTCAAGTCATCTTCATCTTCAAGTCAACTTCACTGGATCTGGATCATCATGGAACATCATCACTAGATCTGGATCAACATCACTAGACTGGATCTGGATCATCACTCGATCTGTAACATCACTATTGGATCTGGATCATCACTCGATCTGGATCATCACTGGCTGTCATCACGGGATCTGGATCATCACTCGATCTGGATCATCACTGGTGCTATCTCATGATTCTTCTCGTCACAGGAATTTCTACAGAGCCAGCCCTTTTTCATGCTGGTTGTAGGCCTACCCATCATGTAGGTCTTCGCCCAGCACTTACATCTGACCTACTCGTCAGAAAGGCACATCCATCCAGATAGGAACACATCCTATCATAGTGATGGAAGACTCCCATCCAAACAGGAACACATCCTATCACAGTGATGGAAGACTCCCATCCAGACAGGAACACATCCTATCATAGTGATGAGATATTTCAGCACTTACATCTGAGCACATGGGAACACATCCCTCAGTCGCTCCAGAAAGGCTCTGTACTTACATCCATCTAGACAGGAACACATCCTATCACAGTGATGGAAGGGCTTGCACTCACATCTGATCCTACAAGAACACATCCTAGCAGTCATATCAGAATGGCCCCCAGTCCTCGACTGAGCTACCTGGTAACTGACCAGGCACCTCCATTCTCCTAGAGAATGGTAGTTTCCCTTACATCCGACCTGCTCGTCAAAATGGCCAACACTCACATCTGACATGGAAGGAACTTAATCCTTTAGCCATGACAGAATGGTTCAGCCCTTACATCTGATCAAGTGGGAACACATCCCTCCATCACATCAGAATGGCTACTCAGTCCTACACTGAGTGATCCTGGTAACTGACCAGGTGCCTCCATTCCTAGAATGGCAATTACCCTTACATTTTTCCTGCTCGACAGAATGGCCAGCACTCATATTTTACATGGAAGGAACCAATCCTCTCACCATGACAGAATGGCTCAGCCCTTACATCTAACCATGGAAGGAACCAATCCTCTCACCATGACAGAATGGCTCAGCCCTTACATCTAACCATGGAAGGAACCAATCCTCTCACCATGTCAGAATGGCTATGGGTCTCATCACTTTCACTTAGAGGGAACCTCGATCTAGAGAACACCAAGCTTCTCCCTGAAGTACTTGAACTTCAACCTAGCCAATGGCTTCATCAATACATCAGCTATCTGTTTCTCCATCGCAATATACTGGAGCTTCACTACTCCTCTCTGCACCATATCCTTGATATAGTGGTACTTGATCTCGATATGCTTCGACTTGTCATGGAACACTGGATTCTCTGACAACTTCACGCAACTCTGGTTGTCACAATGTATACAAGTAGCATCCAACTGGAGATCAAATATATCAGACGGTAGCTTCCGCAGCCCTACTGTCTCACAACTAGCTGAACAAGCTGCGACATACTCTACTTCAGCTGTACTCAGTTCCACACAGGATTGCTTCCTGCTAAACCAAGAGATCACACCTGATCCCATACTGAAGCAACATCCTAAAGTACTCTTCATGTCGATGGCACTGCCTGCCCAATCTGAATCAACATAACCCTCTAGGTTAATCTTTCGATTCGCATCATACTTGAGCCCATAATCAACTATACCCTTCAGGTACCTCAAAATATGCTTTGCAGTAGTCAAGTGAACACTTCTCGGATCTGTCAAGTACTAGCTCAAGGTGTTCACAGAAAAGCTAATGTCTGGTCTCGTGTTCATTAGGTACATTAATGACCCAATCACTTGACGATACATCGTAACATCAACTGATTCTAATGAAGCATCACTCAATAGCTTCAGGTTTGATGCCATAGGTGTGGCCATAGTCTTGCAATCCATCATCCCAAACCTCTTTAGGATCTCTACTGCATACTTCCCTTGTCCAAAAAAGATTCCATCTGTACTTTGCCACACCTCCATACCTAGAAAGTAATGCATCATCCCCAAGTCCTTCATTTCGAACTCAGCAGAAAGCTTTCTCTTCATATTAGCAATCAACCCATCTGTACCTGTCACAAATAGATCATCTACATATAGTAGAAGCATTACTGGGTTGCCATCTTCAACCTTGTGGTAAAGGTTGGAATCTACTTTACTCTTAGTAAATCCCAAACTAGATAGAAAGCTGTCAATTCTGCCGTACCATGTCGAACCTCAGGATCTTCTATAGTCACTCCCTCTGAAGCGGAGCATCATACTCCCTCTGTCTTCTGTACTCTATGCACTGAAACATTCTGTACCAGAGTGACAAGTAGCTTCCTATGCTACTAATATTCTATGTGACCATCTAGTGTATAGACTTGCATCTTCAACCTTGTAGAGAAGGTTAAGATCTTCATCAAGCTCATCATGTATGTGTTTTCAACTCTTACTAGCTGTAAATGTCTCTTCGTAGTCTAGGCCTTCTTTTCATGAGAAGCCTCATGCTACGAATCTTGCTTTGTATCCCACAATGTTTCCATCTACTGCATGATGGAACTACAAACTTCTCTTCAGGTCTCGATGCTGCATCCTAGACATCATTCTTCTTGAACTGGTCTTCCCTTTCTTCTTGGTTACTTCTTCATAGCTTGAAGGTTCTGTATTAATGATGTCGCTGCACTCGTCATATTATTCTTTGTCTTTGAACTGTCGTCACTTGTTCTTTGGAACAAGTCTTCATTCTTCTTTGCTTGTAGGCGATTATGTATGTTGTCTTTCCTACAAGTCAAATGCATTTGTATGGTTAGAAACATTTCATAAGGAATATTTATACTGGCAAGTTCTTATGCATAAATATATGATCATACAACTACTTTCTCCAATACAACATTCATCCATATCTCACTGAAATTTTCTAGATGCCTTCCATCTCTACCAGGACAACATTGAGATTGTGCACTAATCCAATATGTCAGCAAAAAGGTTTCATTCTAGATAAGTAGCAATGGAGAGTTTGTATAGCACCATGAGCTACTTACCCATCACATGCATATTAGTAGTATGCAAACATCCTATCATGCATAATACATCAACTGAATATAAACAAATGCATAACAAAATAATATCATGAAATGACAATTGAATACTTATCTTTATTTGTTTCGTGGGTAGACTCCTTCTTGGGCCTTCAGCTTCATTGTCTTCTTCATTCATGATAGCATCATTTCTTATCAAAATGCTAGGGTGGATAAGAAGTTCTTCAAGAATTGAGATCTTCATATTCCTCATCACTCGAGGGATCTTCTTTGGATGGTGAGAGCTTGATCTTTAGTTTCTCCCATCTTCTCTTCTCTTCTTATGGGTAGAGATTCTTCTTCTTCCCAAATTCTACTGAAAGTAACCACTTCCTTCTGGCACACATTCCTTGCATGAATGAATCCCATGATCCTGAGAGGCCATTCAAGGTGGCCATCACCACTTCTGCATTCTTCACTTCTTCTTTTACCGCTTCAAGTTGTTCTTGATTTGAGAGACTCTTATGACTGCATGGTCTCTGCATTCTAGATATTCACATTCTTCAACTGGTTTCTTAAGGTAATATTCTGATGTATGTTCTTCCCTTCAAATATCTTGGTCAAGGAATCAAACATCTTTGGTGTCTTTAGGGAAGACGCTTGTGGTACAAGTTGATCTGTGCTTGAATCAACAATGATCTCCTTGGCCTTGACCAAGTTCTCCTTGTGTAAGGCTTTGAGCCTCATCTCCCTCTGGAACTGGAACCTCTCTACTCATGTATGTAATGTCCCCATTTTCGACCCCGTTTGCATGATGTATATATTGTAATTAATCTTGGTGAGGAGCTAAAGGCAAAAGCCCCACCATCGATTTCGTTGTGTGTGTGTTTCGGCAATGGGGATAATTGCCGATGGTATGCTATGCTATAAGGCACATTATAATTCGGCATCATGTAAACATGCACATCAATTAAAATAAACCACAACCAGCTATGGCAGTGCAACGTTGAATGAAAAGGGCATGGTTCCAAAGGATAAGGGGTGGGGGATGTCAAACCTTGGTTATGGGGGGGAAAAAACCCAAGTTTTGCCACCTTTCCTTGTCAACCTCTATATTGTTTTGTTGTTGTTTGGTGGAGGAGTTAATGGCTGGGTGGTTGAGGCAGTTATTGCCTTTGGTGGTGGGTGTGGCAGGACTGTCAGTCCTTTTCCCACATGCCCACTCCACTCACATCTACCCATTATTCTCCCTCACGCACCCATGCCTCCATTCTCACCTTTCCGGTTCGTCTTCCTCGCACAGAGGTCGGTGTTGTTTTTCTCATGCACCAGTCGAGGGCTCTCTTGGTTGTTCGTGGGCCATTGTTCCCATTTTTGCTAGCTGTGTCCTTCACCCTCACACGCAGAGAGCGGTTCACTCTCACGTTGTTTGATGTCCTGTTGATTCACGCTTAGAGGCAAGGCTATTTCCCCTCACGCGTAGGCTAGAATCCTCACGCGGAAATCGGGTAGGGTCGTGTTGTTTTGCCTGTGTTTTGTTGGTTGTGGCACCCAATTACATTTTGGGCCACAGTGGTTTTCAAATTCGTGGTTGAGCCTTTCTCTGCAGACTATTGGAGTTGGAATTCTCCTTTGTTTGGGACTGTGTAAGTGCCCAGTTGTTACCTGGAGGAATTGTGTGTGTTGTGGGCTGTTGATTTCCAATCTGTTGGCTAAGCTTCCATGTTTTGGGGCTGTGGATTGTTGTTATCCTTCATTGTGTTTTTGTGGCTACTGAGGTACCCTAGTTTGGGTTGCAGCTGAGTTGTTTTGGCCACGTTAGGGCCAAAACCAACTCTGATTTTCCTTGTAGGCTGGAGCTGTGTCTCACATTTCATTGGGGACCATTCCCGGTTGTTTGATTCTTCACTGGGCTGTGAAGGGATCGCTCGGCTGCTGGTATGCAGTGGTTGAACCTTGGACTGTGCTGGCTTGGCCGATCTGTTGATGGCCTGATAAACCCAGCAGTGATGGTTTGGCTGTTTGGTGTCCCCTTGGCTATGTGTAAGCCTGAAATTGACCCTTATCCTAAAGGAATCATGCCCAGCTCGGGGGTGGCAGCGTGCTGAGAGATTGATGAGCACGCTGGCCTAAGGTTGGGTGGAACGTTGCAGTGACGTAGCTGGTTGCGGGCGAGTTCTTCATCCACAGATAAGTGCTGCTCTTCTATCTCTGCAATTATATTGATGTAAATGAATAATGATGAACATGATTAATGCTGGTTGTATGTGAACATTTGCTTCCACTGTATGATTGATGGATTGTGCATCTGTGCATGCTTGTATGTTTTTGCATCTCTTTTATGCATCATGTTAAGCTTTTCAATTTCAGCATTGATGACTTCTGTTCATGTCCATGGGGATATTTGCCCCTGTGTTTGGTATGTTCGTCGCGTCCTCTTCGCCGGTCTGAGGGACGGGGACGTGACAATGTAGGTGTCCAATCCATTTTCTTCAGAGAGATCAAATACTTCTATGCTTGGAAGTTGTCAACTTCACCAATCTTATCATCAAGCTGATGTGATAGATTACTTTTAAATGATAACCTCAAATGAAAATAGCAAAGGATTAGATCTTACCGATTTGAGGTGTCCATCCTGGTTCCGGAGCTGGCTGATCTAGGGTTTGTCACAGAAACCCTAATTTTCCAAACTTGGAATCTTTCAGATCTGATTGGATAGACATATATATATCTTAAAATGGAGCTGTCCAATGTACTCCTTTTCTGAAAACAGTGGAGGAAAGTTCCCGAAACAGGAAGCCCTAGATTTCCAACTTCTTCTACAGAAATGCTTGTTACAGTTTCTGTGATATATCCAAAATTAATGATCCTCTATGTCTGAAATTTCTCACTGATGTAAGATCGCTTGTCCCTGATATAAAAACACAGGTTTCATCATAATTGGTTTTACCATTTTGGATTTATTATCCTTTTCCCAAGGTGACCTGTTACAGGACTGTTCAGAACAACGAAGTTGTACGGAATGCCACGTGTCACTGGTTCATCTTCTGAGTCTGATATTTGGACCACAGAAAATATAGTCTGTTCCCTTTTTGTAAAATCTTCAGGAATTCCATTTGGACCTCTGTATCCAAATATATTGCAATTCTTTCCAGGTGTCTTGTTTAGGGATGAATTCTGGAAGAGGATGGAACCCTAACTTGGAGGGATCATATCGCCCAAAATATAGTGAATCTGAGGCTGATTTTTGGTTACAGTGTTCATCAGGATATTATCTTTGGCCCCTAAAATTTTCAGCTTCTGAGACTTCTCCAAACTTGGAATATAGCGACTGTACCAAAACTTATCAGTTTTAGTATTTAGGGTTTTTCCTAGCTCAGGGTCAAACTAGGGTTTGACTTTCCTGGAGTTGTACCCAACCAAATTTCTTGATCCAGGTCTCTAAAATTCAGTTTTGATGAGGAGAAAAATCCTATGCTGGTCTCACTCAAAAATTCCTCTTCTGTAGAAAGCCCTAATTTCCGCATCGAAAACTGAAAATGCTCAGAATCAAATTCGGCTTCGACAAAAAGATCTGCCCTTCAGTGGAGAGTCAACCTAGCATATTTTTGTTGATGGATTGTGGAGAGAGAACCAAAAAGTAAGAAGACATAGCTTCTGTAGCTGCAAAATTTCTTCTTCTCAAGTTAGCTCTGATACCATGTTAGTTTTTCATCATATAAGCAAGCATTATGATCTTAGGATCTTTTAACTGAGAGAATAACAAGCACAGCAATAAAACATAAGCACATCACAAGAGAAAAGAGACACAAATATTTTTTCTCAGGGAAACCATAAAGGATAAAACCCCACAACTTCCTCAGAGATAGAATCAGCACCAAAATAGTAAAATCCCCAAAACAATAAGATGCACTCCCGACAGCAGTAGTCTTCTTCTTGTCTAGTCCCAGCGTATTTCCTTCCTCACTAATGCGCCACACTTGAGTGAGTGAATGATGTGTGTTACAAGTGATAAATAGAGAGGCTCTCACTTTCTATTTATATTCTTCCATTCACTTGAAGTGCACTCAATCATGTCAGCCTAAGTTAACAATTACTTACTAGAGCCTACATCTCTATGAGTGTATAATAACCCTAGTGCCCCGAAACTGTGGGGACTTTAACAATGACTTGACATGACTTGTTTACATTATTGATCCTCCCAATTAGAACATCGGGGCATGACAACATGACTCAAATACATAATAGAAACATCCTGGAATAAACATCGGGTTACAATACATAATATACATAGATGAATACATTCCGAAGTTACATATACATCAACAATAAACCCCCACCATAAGCTTATGAACCATTGTTATATTACATACCAACCAAGTCATAAGTTTAAACCCTTTATCCTATAGTTTTGCCACCTTCTGATGTTAGCTCAGACTTAATACTAATGACATGGTATTTATACCATAGTCTCCCAACCTTATAGTATGCGCAGACCTTAACACTATTGTATAATGTTTACAATGTTATCCCCTTAGCATTAAAGTATTGCGTTATTACATGCCCCTTTGCTAGTTCATATAGGTAGAGTTTATGCATAAGTCGTTAGTCTAGGTTTTTTAGTATTTAGGAATCATGGAAAATGTAGTATGCCATGATGCCCTCGCTAGGAAGAACAAGCTTAAGTTTCCAAACTTGTAACCAAGGTAGACCTGCAAAATAGAAACAAGAGAAGTGTAATTAATTAACCAAGAGATAGATAATTAAAAATGGTAAGGACAGTAAGTTAATTCACATCATCTAGTTAATTAACTAAGAAAGATAATTAATGAACATAGGGCTTACCTGAGTCATAAAATGGAATAGTAATAAAAGTGCAAGTAGGAACTGGAAGTGCAACTAGGAACTAAATTGCTTCAAGTAACCAAATAATCATGATGTCGCAAATGTAACTTGTAGTTCAATAAATAAGGTGCCTTAGTTCGAATGAACTAAGTAATTCTGCATAACAAAGAAGGACCTTACCTCTCAGATCGTCATGGGAGAATAAGTCCCGCCACTCCACCACTTTGTTTCCATCAGCAAAGTTAAGTTATTTTTTATTAAATAAACAAAGTACACATGTGCTGGAGAAAAATAATGATCTATACAATTCATTAATTCACAAAGAGTAATAACTATCATGTATCAATAGTTTAAATAACAGAATTAAGACATAAGAAGTAAACGAACTAATAATCACTAAAGAGATTAACAAGACAGTATGGGCAGTTTCTGAAGAGATCGAAAGTAGAAGTAGCACATATAATTTTGCACTAGTAATAATGATCCCATTTGGGTAGTTTTCACTAGCCTATAAAAAAATTAATTAATTTCCAATTTTTGGGGACATTACAAGTTACTAGTTTTTTTTCCCTACCAGAAGTTTAAGCAGGAGGAGCACGAGCAGTTAAAGAGGCATGAGAAGTTAAAGATTCCGATGAAGCAACACAAGTTGTTAAAATATGTAGGATAGATTTATTGTGGAATTTTTTGGCATGCATGTAGGACTTTCAAATGACCAATCATAACCTTTTTCACCACACTGAATCAACTATTGAATCAATCGCTTAATCTTCTGTTGCTGTAGAAACATTAGCAAGATAAAGACTAGGCTAAGATAAAAACACTAGGTTGTTAGTGTTTTCGCCTCGTGAGGCTAGGGTCACTTACGTGGGAAAATGCTTATGTCTGATAGTGAACCTAATAACTAAACTAAGTTTGGTATACATGAATCTTGGGAGAAATGACGTCGGCAACAATTAACTTGAGTTACCACCCATCACAACCCTTGTGCTTTTCCTTTTTAACTTTTGCAAAATGCCTTGCGACCAAAATACCTGTGACGGAATTACTAAGAGTGACTTTTCACATGACTCACTTTTACCTCGAGAGACTTAATTGACTTCACCAAGATTTTACTGCGACATGAATTAGGTTGTGACCAACTCATGTGAAACCAACTCTATGAAAGAGATATATTAAGTCTAAAGACTTATATTATGAAAAACAGTTTTCATTGCGGTAACCTAGGATAAACTACGACACAACTATTGCAACTCAATGGCAATATTATTTAACCCAATATTAAATAAGATTTTTGTTGAACCGTTTTGTGCATAAAAACTAGAACTTTTACGCAGTTAAATAAATTTGGATTCTTTGTTTCTTTTACTTATTGTAAATGTAAACAACATTCACTCTTGTAAATCTGCAAAAGATGTGCGGCTAAATAAAACTTGCACTAAACAATAAACTTTTGGATTTATATTTCTTATGACGACATAACATGAAACTTATAGCCATAAATAAAAATTTGGAATTTACTAGGATGTTTCACTTGTTACAGAGCTTTAGCTCTTCAACACTTTTACAAACCACAAAACATAGAAGCTTGAGCTTCAAACTCTTAACATATTTTTTCTTGTTCTTCTCTGCACTTCCCTTCTTCTCTTTGTCTGTTCTGTCTTCTCTATATGTTTCTTGATAGTGTATATTATAGATTTACAATCTTCTTCATATAGGAAACTTCTACCGACTAAAATTGCTTCTCTTTGAAGTTATCGACTTAACATTAAAGACTATAATAACTATCTACCTAGAAACTTAGCTTCAATAATTAAATTTGACAAGCTTATATAGGAGAGAAATGAATTCTTCATCCTGTCAAACTGTTTGACATAGACCGGCCTTCTACAGACTCTTACAGATTCGGTTGATGTGCTTTTTGGATCAGCAAGTAATTACTATTTCCAACACCCCCCCTTAATTATGGCCAGATTGGAATTTTAAAACAAAATATTTCATAGCTGAAACTTGCTCTGTTAACGACAAAGTTGATTGAGAAGAACTCATCATTCCTAAATAAATTCGAACATATTGGATTGTATCCCTTGCCAATGGTTTCGTAAATATTTATGCAATCTGGTCTTCAGACCTACAAAATTCTAAACAAATTTCTTTGTTGTTCACCAATTCTCTTATGAAATGATACCTTGTATCAATGTGTTTTGTTTTCTTGTTTAAGACATGACTCTTCGACAAGGCAATGGCTGAATTTTTTTCATAGAAAATGGTTGTTGGTTCTTGCTGCAGATATTTTAACATTCTACGCATCCAAACTGCTAGACATGCAGCGCCGATAGCTATAGCATACTCTCCTTCTACTGAAGATAGAGTTAATATGGTTTGTTTCTTTGAATCCCATGAAATAACACGTGTACCAAAATCAAATTTGTATCAAGATGTGTTTCCTCCATTGTCAGTGTCAGTGTATCCAATGAGTTTAAAATTTTCTGAGATTGAATACATAATGCCAATATCTTTTGTGCCACTTACATACCTCGGAATTATTTTACCTGCTTGCCAATTAGAGTATTTTGGTCACTCCATGAATCTTGAGATCACACTTACTCCCTACATTATGTCTATTCTCGTTGTTGTTAAATACATAAGGCTACCAACAAGCCTTTTAAACCGTGTAGGATCTACTATTGATCCATCGTCATCTTTTCCCAATTTTAAACATATATTACTGGTGTTGGGGTTGCCTTGCAATTAGACATATTGAATCTTTTTAAAATTGTACTTGCATACTTGGAATGTGATATAAAAATACCACTTTCAGACTACTCGACTTCAATTCCCAGAAAAAACTACATGAGCCCCAAATCAGTCATTTCAAATTCACTTTCCATAATTGTTCTAAGTTTTGTTATGCCAAAATCACCAGCAAATATTAAATCATCCACATACACGTAAACAATTAACATGTTACCTTGATCATTCACTTTGGTGTAGAGCATCGTCTCACTTTCACTTCTACCAAATCCATTCTCCATGAGATGTGAATCAATGCGACTGTACTAATCTCTCGGAGCTTGCTTCAAACCATACATGTCCTTTTTCAGCGTGTATACGTTGTGCTCTTGTCCTAGAACTTCATAGCCTTGTGGTTGTTCCACATATACTTCTTCATCTAGATAGCTATTTAGAAATGTTGATTTAACATCCATTTGATAAACAGGCTAGTTTTTTTGTGTAGTGATGGCCCGAACAGTTCTTATTGTATCCATGCATGAAAGTGGTGCAAATGTTTCATTGAAATCTATGTCGAGTTGTTGTGTAGACACATATTTATTTCAATCTCTTTGAGATTTTTTCCTTTTGCAGTGAGTAGATGGGGCAGAAGGTTCATCAAACCCCTTAATTGAACCGGATGGTATTTTAGAGTCATTTTTATCCCTTTGGGTTGACCACTTGAAAACATTATAAGATTATCCAGTAAGTGTTTGTAGTGAACATAGCTCGCCATAGAATAATCAAAATACATTTAGATTCATACTAACTATATTTCTTGTGTAATATTTTTCAGGTCTATCAACATTCCACCATGACAAGGATTCTACTTTATGCTTGAGACTAACTTGTAAAAATGGTTAGACGAAGTGCTTTGGTGTGAGTTAATAGCATAACTTTATTCTTGACGACAAACAAATTAATTCATGAGTTTTGAACGACCTTTCAGGTTAGTTTATACCAAAGGTTTTAACTTATCAATTTGAGCATAGGGAGATGGATATTTGCAATCAAAACAACCTTTAATACTTATCCAAAAGAGCACCAAGGAAATCTGGCTGTAATATTTTTGCTTGTCTTTCGTTGTGATGATAAAATTCCATAAGCAAACTTTGTTGGTGGACACATATTGTCTTATGGCGACCACACTGTCGATCTCTCGCAACATTACAAGAGAATCAGAAAAAAGTATGTTGTAGCTATTTAATTATATATCATATGTTATAAGTAACATCATATGTTATAATTAACGATGCAACTAAAGTTCTGAATTCAGAAACTAAGAAAACTAAATGGCATATTTATGAAAACTAGTGTGTACAACTCTGACATACACCAGGAGGTAGTTGTTCTTCGTGCGGGAACAGTTTCTCATCCACCATGCCTAGAAGGTACCAATTTATGGTTTGCAATAAATAGACATTTACAAGACCCCAGAGAAACTACATTCCCCACTGGTCAATGCATGGATGCCAATAGTACATCAATCCCTGTAGGTCCCCGATAAGGAGGTGTCAAAATTTTCCTTTTTGTATAAACATTTTAGTTGTAAAGTTTGTTGTACAGAACATGAAAAAAAAATTACCATATTTTCTCTGAGTTACACTTTCTAGGTCGACTCTTCCATTTCTCATCACTTATTATATAATTTTATTTTAATAATTTATAATAATAATAAAATTTATATAAGTTTTTTTTAATGTGATTTATAACAGCAATGACAATTGTAGTAATATTTACACAATCATATGTGTATAGGTGACATCAATAAAATAATGTTTTTTTTAGTAATATAAATTTAATTTTGAAGTTGATGTAAAATTATGGTAACTTAAATGCAACTAATTATGGTAAGTTAATTATGGTCACTTTGTTTTTGACATGGATAATGAATTTGAATATTTTTCATGTTGATAAAGGAATTTTCTTAGTGAATTTGAATTTTTACCATGTGTTAAAGATAAGCTCTTCTAAAGGTTATAATAGTTTAAGTATTCATGGTCCACCTTCATGAGATATTCAAATTTTCAATAAGATATCAATCAAAGAAGACTTAAGATAATCTTATGGTTATTCTGTAGGATCTAGAATATGGTTTTTATTTACCAAATTGTAAAATGTGCTTTGCACTAGGCACAAAGCTAAAGAGCCAAAATCATAAGTTAGACCAGTGGATAAAGTTTGTTCCTCATCTCATATACTAGAGGCATGTCTTTGCTCGGCGACAAGCATCTATAGCCTAGAAAGAGTTTCCTATTAAGCTTTTTTTTATGACTAAGCATTCTTGCCTTATTTTACCATTTTTATTTGCATATGTAGACACATATTTATTTCAATGTCTTTCAAACTTTTTCCTTTTGTGGTGAAAAGATAGGGGAGAAGGTTCATCAAACCCCTTAAGGGAACGAGATGGTATTTTAGAATAATTTTTATTTTCTATGTGTTGTGATCCATTTGGGTTAAACACTTGAAAACATTATAAGATTATAAAATAAGTTTTTGCAGTGAACATAGCTCGCCATAGAATAATCAAAATACATGTAGACTCATACGAACTATATTTCTTGTGTAATCTTTTTCAGGTCTATCAACATTCCACCATGACCAGGATTGTACTTTATGCTTGAGACTAACTTGTAAAAATGCTTAGATGAAGTTATTTGGTTTCACGTAATATGATATATGTCTTTCGAATGGTACCATTTGCATATCTGTATCCTTGACGCCCAAAAAATTAATTCATGACTTTTGAAGGAACTTTGAGGTTATTCGATGCCAAAGGTTTCAAATTATCAATTTGAGCACTAAGAACCTCACAAAATATAGTCCACGGAGATGGATATCTGCAATAAAAGCAACCTGTAATACCTATCAAAACGAAGACAATCAAAATAATCTAGAGCAAACGAACAACTTGGTTTTTGTAATATCCCATTTTTTTGTCCTAACACTTATAGGCATGAGCCTATTGATTATGATGTTATCTTGATGTTTTTATATATTGGGTTGAAGACCCCACTGCATATGAACATGATGATTTGTTTTATATAGTGGGCATAAGCCAATTGTTGATTATATATATATACTTGTTTTGCGTCACGCATGGACCCTGAAGCACATGATTTATCAGATGTTTTGTGTGGAGCGAGGAGATCTGGAGCACATCAGTGATTGATATTTTGTGTTGAGAAAGGGGCTCTGGAGCGCATGAGTGATTAATGTTTTTGTTGAGAAAGAAGATCTAGAGCACATGAGTATTATATTTTTGTTGAGCATGAAGCTCTGGAACACATGAAAAGATAATTTGGAAGTGTTGGGAATAAGCCCTGGAGCCTTCCATCTTGATGTTGAGCATAAGCTCTAGAACATTGAATCCTTAGCCATTGTATCCCTAGGTGTATCCTACAAGTACATCCTAGCATTAGTGTTGAGCAAGAAGCTCTCAAATTGCACTAAGTTTGCAACTCTCTGTTTTTAGCATTAGGTGTGAGCTCTTGTAAGTGTTAGGAGTTACTGAAAAGAATAAATCATTCCTAAGTGAAAAACGACACGAGAAAAATATTGATCTCATATGACTTATTTATAAGTGATTAAATGAAATCTCAAATTTATGTATCTCATCAAGTACTAAAGAATTACCATGTTATACGAGGGAAGCCAACATGCAAGGGTGTTTAAAGTTGCCTACCCTAGTATACCTAACCATCTACCTGATGAAATTAATGAAGAAAGTATCATGAGTCTAAGGATCACAATATGTGATACCCTAAGGCAAATGTTAACAAATAATATATTATTATATATTTTATACAGAGCGTGTACAAAGAGTACACCTACTAATAATATTAATAATGTAAGAAAGAAGGAAAAGTTCCATCTACTATTTATAATGTTGTTTCAATAATGTGGAGTATTTTTAATGTAAATTTGTAATATGGATACAGACCTTGAAAGGTCTTAGATGGGTTATTTAATTTTGGAAATAAATGTATAGATAATTTTCATAACGGTTTATACCTGATGGTCTTATTTATATGTATATATAATTATCTTATAAAATAGTTCTAGTTGTAAGTAATACCCTAAGGTATCTATTTAGTATATTTTGTTCTTTAAACTCACTCCTATGATTAAATATACTTCCATCTAAATCATATCACTACTGAAAAATGTAATATGTCAGTAGAGATATAAATAATAGGTGGACAATAAATATCAGGTCTCGATTTACCTAGTTTTTACAATAATAAATTTCTTAATATTGAATGAATACAGAAACAACCTTTAGAGCTAGAAACCTAGCTATAAACACCCTATGATAATATTTACTACCCTAGGAAGTATTGAAGAGAATACAAACCCTAGCAAAATCTACAGAGAACATTAATTACATAGGGTAAGTAAATTCATTAGAAACATTCATCTAACATATTCATTATATAATCTAAAAGATAGCATAGACAGTCTAGGGTTAGATTTTAAGAAATGTAACCCTAGGATATATGGATAGAATCAATCAATTCCAGGGTTAATAATGTATATAAAAACTTTTACCTAAAGCAGCCAACATTTACCCTAGAAATGAACTTTGACATACTAAGAACTCATCCCTGTAATTTATCTTCCTGAAGCTCCTTTAATGGATGAACCTGCACACTTTTTAAATAACCAACATTATCAATTTAAGACACATCTGAACTCTAATTTTGATGGCCAAATCACTTGGGAACTACCACCTTCCTCCCAACCATGACCTGGAACTGTTCCTGGTTCTAATCCGGATCCCCCCGAGTTGGACTCCAACATGCAAGTAGTTAGAGCTCCTAAGGTAGGGTTTCCTAACTGGTATTCAGTTTTGCATCAATCCTCTTTTTTATGCAGCAAAATTTCTCCAAGAAAACACTTGAGAGAAAAAACAAGCAGAATAATAATTCTCCTAGATAAAAATCAGAACCCCAAGCCTTTGCTTGGCTTGAGTCTTTATAGACAGACTTTTCAGTCAAAGGGGCGGTTAAATCAAAAAATCCTTGATTTCTTGATTTAACCCTTTTTAATTTACTAGGGTAATTTTCAATTCTTAACCTAGGAACTTTTAACTAGTTCCTAGTGAGTCTTTCATAGATATATCACTATTTATTAATCCTTTAATAATAAATAATAATTGGTGGATATTTTCTTCTTTATTTATTTAATTATATAATTAATCATAATTAATTCTTTATGCATACTATGTATAAAATACATAGTATTAAATACTTGTTAACATTTGTCTTCGGGCATCATGTGCCATGATCCCTAGACTTAAGGACACTTCTTTATGAAGGTCAAGTAGATAGATGGTTTAGGTATACTAGGATAGGCAACTCCAAACATCCTTGCATGTTGGATTTCCCTCGTATAACATGGTAGTTCTTCAGTACTTGACGAGAATACAGAAATTCAAAATTTCATTTAATCACTTAAAAATAAGTATGATGAGATCAATATTATTCTCGAGTCATTTCCACTCGGAGGTGATTTTAATATTTTTAGTAACCCCTAGAGATTACCAGATCCCATACTCAACGCTTATAACAAGAATTTACAAACATAGTGCAATTCCAGAGCTCTCGCTCAATACTAAATGCTAGGATGTACTTGTACGATACACCTAGGGATACAATGGCCAAGGATCCGATGCTCCAAAGCTTATGCTCAACATCAACATGGAATGCTCCAGAGCTTATGCCCAACATTTCCAATTATATTTTCATGTGTTCCAGATCTTTATGCTCAACAAAAATGTAAGTATTCATGTGCTCCAGAGCCTCTCGCTCAACACAAAACATCTCATCGATCATGCGCTTCAGGGTCCACGCCCTACACAAAAAATTCCATCCATCATGTGCTTCAGGGTCCATTCCCAATACAACCAACATATATTTACATATATATATCATCAACAATTGGCTTACGCCCAATATACAAAGAAAATCATCATGTTCATATGCAGTGGGGTCTTTAACCCAATAAAAAAATAAAACATCAATATAATCATCATGATCAAATAGGCTCGTGCCTATAAATGGTAGGTCCAAAATTCAAGATATTACATGCAGCTTTTGGAACAATGACACTGGCTCTTTCTTTTAGATTTTTCTACCTTAGTAGATGTATTGAAGACCCAAAGAAACTCTCGACAAGATTGGATAGAACCTTTGGAAAGATTGATGAGGATCATAATAGCACCTTGGAGAGCACATCCATCACCATAAGAGTTCCTGATCCAAAATTCTCAGCCTATACTCTCTTTGCTGAATTTTTTCAAGATGAAAAATAAGCAAAGTCCTCCTCTAGTGATTTTCCTTTGAATTTTGTGCAAAATTTGCGAGTAATTGCTTCCAAAAGTGAAAAGAAATTTGATTTTTCTCCCTCTAATGTTGCTGCTGGTGTGGAAATATGTAATACCTTGGATATTTTGGAAGAAAGATAAAACTACCAGAGTGATCCATTCATTCCCCATGATCTATATCTTCCAGCAAAGTCCTACAGGATTGCATGCACCAAAATTCATAATTTTGAAGAATAAGAAAACTATGCATCTACCATCTCGATGGACCATACTCAGTGGATATGATATGAACCTTATTGGATCTGATATGATCTTATTTAGATCTGATCAGATATTTCTTGGTTCAATATTTCAGGTTCATAAGCTTTCGGTACTGCGTGTAGTTGTTCTCATTAATTTTGTGAATAAATAAGCACCGCAAGTCTCCTTCAAAACTGTTGCTAGGGATTTGATTTGATTTCACAGTTTTGGATATGATACAAACCCAGTCAGATCTGATTTAATTTCTGATATGATATTATTTGGTTCAAATTTTAATATCCAAGAGCCTTCAGTCATGCTTGTAGTTTCTCTCACCAATTTCGGTGTGAAAAATCAAGTACTGCAATTCTTCCTGAAAATTGTTGTTGGGGATTTAGCATTAGTTTCCTCTTATAAGGTTGCTGATATTTTATTTTGTGATTCATTATCCATTTCTAAATATTTATCAGATTATGGATCTCAATCATTCGCTCTCCATAATCCCAGGTCTTCTCTACTTTTGGTCACATGCTTATCTCCTCACAGAACTGGTAAAGAGGAATATTTTATGCATCTGCCTGGACACTTGGGGCTGTTTTTACCACTCATCGTTTGTTGTTCATGGCTTCAACATATCAGGTTATTGAGTCTTCCTCACTTGTTTTGAATCCTCAAGAACCTTTTCTCACTTATCAGTTGATTTTAGTTGCTCTAAATGGGTCCAGTCTTCATCCAGCAGTTGTCTATATTTATGATTTAGTTGAGCATATTATTATTCTTCCAAAGAGTAATATTCCTCTAGACATAATGATGGAGAGGTTCACATGCTAGGCCCTAAGATACATGTGCATAGAAGAACCAAATTGATCTCGATTCTACCTTCTTAATTAGAGGGGGGGATTTTTCCCATGTGGTTTTTTCTCCAACTCCTTGTATTAAGTAGTTACTTTACTTTACTTGATGTAATGGGTGACCTATGGTCTTAGTTAATAGGGCCCACAGATTGTCCAAGTTAGCATTCAGGGGGGGGGGGGGGGGGGGGGGTTATGATTATTAATCCTCCCTTGTCTGATTTGGTCATATGTCTAAATCATGAGTCATGTCTAAATCAGGAGTCGTTCCAGTCTATGTTTAGTCACTAGCACCATTGGGTCCACTTAGCCTAATTGGGGCACATGTTCCTGTTACTAAAGTACAGGGAACACTAATTAAGGCCTACTGCCACTTATTGGACTTGCATGCATCAGTTTAGGAGCCTCCTAGATCAATCCCTACAATTTAGGAACCTCCTATATCAATCCCTACAATCTAGGAGCCATTGGGAGTGCCGACACCAACCTTCATTATTTGAGTTCAGTTAGTGACTAGCCAAGCTAAGTTAGGAGTCAGTGACATTTAGTTCTAGTCCTCTACATTCAGTTAGCACTAGGTTTTCATGGATGCATGTAGGAGAGGTGCACTCCTCACCTACCATGGTCATTTAGCCTTAGTTAACACTGAATTACACACTTGAGTTGTCTTTTACAACTCCAATGAACTCCGATAATGATTTAGACATGGTCAGTTAACAATTGAGTCCTACGATAATGATTTATACAAGGTCTTAGTTACCTACAGTCAAGTAGAGTCTAATCAATTCAAATTTCCTCATGTGGATTCGAATTGCATGTGGCTACTTAGCCATTGTATTACATTGTAATTAATCATCTAATTACTTTTTGATTAATGAAAGCATTCATGGTTGCAAGTCATTTTTGCACTGTTTCATTCTTCAATTACTGAGTAAATTGTGTGATATATCTTGTGAGTGGTGTGTTTGTCCACAAATCTATGTGCTCAATTTAATACATAGGTTGTTACAAGGGAAACTGGTGCCGCCACTCCACCCCTTTGTTTCCAAGAACAAAGTTAAGTTAGAATCATGTATACGACAATAAGCACATGTTATAAACAATGAAGTATGTAATCAAATAACTAACTTACACATCAATGATTAACCATAGTACAAACATTAATCAACATCATGACAATGTAAGTAACACAGTAATAACCGCATCGAGAAATATAGAAGCAGAACATAAGAACAACTTACGACAATACAACAATAGAATCAGAGTACGACACATTCCACAAAGTTCAATTAATGTCTAGCATAGGTAGTTTCGACTAGCCTAATAAAAATAATTATTTTCAATTTTTGGGGACATTACAAGTGGTATCAGATCCCAGTTTCAACACTAAGAGACCTAATCGGCGTACCAGACATTCTTTGCAAGGAAAATAAAGTATGTTTTAAATTTTGGTAACTAACAAAAAAATTTCTTGTTATTAAAATGTGCAATTTCATGAATTTTTACAGAACAGTTCAGATCATGAACACTGAATAATATAACAGTCAGCAAGGGAAATTGAATACCCCCATACAAGAAGAATAACTGGTGGTGGAACTAAATCCTGATATTATAAAAACCATACAAAGTCTTCAAGCAGACTTGAAAAGTTTCAGAGATGACAATATGAATGAAAGAAAGGAACAACAAGCAATCAATGAAGCATTGTTGTGAAATATGACGGGACAAATCCTGCAAGGAAAACCCACTCGTTCCACAAACAAGTTCAAGAATGGCTGTTGAGTATGAGAAAATATTTCCGGGTGCATAACTACTCTAGCAAAATGAAGGCTTGACTAATCATCTATAATTTAAATGGAAAAGCAACAATATGGTGGAGAGACTTGAAGCATACCAAGAAAGATAAGGTAAGAGAAATACGGTAGAGTAAATTCCGCAAGATCTTTCAAGAAAAATATATGTCGGAAAGATTTTTCGATAGAAAGGTGAAAGAGTTTCACAAGTTACATATGGGATCCATGACTATGGATGATTTTATTAACATATTTTTAAATCTGTTACATTATGTCCCATACATCAAGGACGAAAATTTAAAGATCCAACAGTTTTTAGGATGTCTTCCTCCCAACTTTCAAGAAATTATTGAGTTCGACATGCCTAAAACCTTGGACACCACATTGCACAAAGCTAGGCTCTCCTATGAGCATGGACAGCTAAGGCAAGAGAACATGAGCAAAAACAAAGCAAGTTTAAGAACTTCTCTGACAACCACAAACCGGGTTTTAAACCACCCACATATAAGAAATAGAACAATAGTTTTTCAATGAACAAGAACTTCAAAAAATCAGGTACAAATCCATATGTACCAGCTCCAAATGTTAACAAGCCAGTAGCAACTGTGAGATCCAATGCTACCCCACTATAGATCAAATGATGGAAATGCAGTGGGCCTCATTATCCTCGATATTGTAAGAACAAGACCAATGGGGTCTTGTACAAATTACAAGAAGAACGAACGGTAGAGGACATAGCTAGAACACCATGAATTTATGCACCCTTGGATGGCCAACAAGCAGACCATCAGGCTACCATGGTTGAGATAGAAGGTAAAATCTTGAACACTTCTATGTCAATACTGATTGACCTCGGTGCTTGCCAGAGCTATGTGTCACCTAAATTTATTGATGTATGTAAACTAGGAAAAGAAAAACATGATAAACCTTGGCCAGTACAATTAGCCATAGGTACAAAATGGTAAGTTTCAGAAATAGTTAAAGATTGTGAGGTAAACTTGAATCGTTTTCCTACAAGAGTAAACCTAAACATCCTACCGTTAGAATCATATGATATACTTATTGACATGGAATGGTTGGAATAACACCATGTCATGCTTGATTTCTTACACAATTCAATCTTGTGTACAAATAGCCAAGGGGATCAAGTGAAGATTTAAGGCGTACCAAAGAAAGTCTCGGTAAGATAGATATCTACCTTACAAGCAAAGAAGTGCATTAGAAAAGGATGCAAGTTGTTTGCAGTAAATATCTGAGACATAGAGGCTGAAAGAGAACAACACATAGAGGATTTTCTCATTCTTGTAGAATTCAAGGACGTATTCCCTAAGGAAATTCCTCGATTACCTCCAAAATGAGACCTAGACTTTTCCATAGAACTAACACTAGGATCAGTTTTGACTTCGAAGTCCCTTTACCAAATGAGTGCACCTGATTTGGTGGAACTCAAACTGTAGTTGCAGGAGTTGATAGAGAAGGGATCTATCCAACCAAGTGTGTCCCCTTGGGGAGAACATATACTTTTCGTAAAGAAGAAGGATGGTACGCTGCAGATGTGCATCGATTATCGTCATCTTAACAAGATGACTATTAAGAACCGATACCCACTCCCTAGGATCGATGACTTGTTCCACCAAGTAGGAAGAGCCAAGATATTTTAAAAGATCAACCTGCGATCTGAATACCATCAGGTACATATTCGCGACAAGGATATTCACAAAACCTCCTTTCGTACAAGGTATGGGCACTACAAGTTTGTAGTAATGTCGTTCGGGTTGACCAATGCACCCGCAAACTTTATGTGTATGATGAAAAATATATTAAGTAAATATCTCGATAAATTTGTTTTGGTATTTATAGATGGCATCCTAGTTTACTCTAAGAGTAAAGAGGAGCACGAAGAACATGTCTGCATAGTGCTATGGGTGTTACAAGAACACCATCTCTATGCCAAGTTTAGTAAATGTGAATTTTACAAACCATAGATACAGTACTTCGGTCACATTATCTCCAAGACAGGGATAACTGTGGCCCGAAAAATATTAGAGCCATAGAAGACTGGCCAACACCTACTAGTGTCACTGACATTAGGTCATTTTTGGGATTAGCCGGATATTATCGAAATTTCATTGAGAAATTCTCGAGAATAGCTTCTCCCATGACCGCTTTGCAGAAGAAGGAAAATAAGTTCTTATGGATGACCAAGTGCGAGGAAAGTTTTAAAAAGCTTAAGCAGCTTTTGACCACCGCACCGATACTATAAATTGCGGATCTTGATGGGGATTTCGGTTTTTGTAGGTATGCAAGCAAGGAAGGGCTCGCAGGATTCCTCTTGTAGAATGATTATGCCATCTATTCTAAACCATGAAAGTTAAAAGAACATGAGCAGAACTACCTTACACATGATCTTGAGTTAGCTGCCATCATTCACACCTTGAAGATGTGGAGGCACTACTTCATGGGAAATAAATTGTAACACCCCGATTTTGACACCATTTGCATTAAATATACATGATACATATATTCTAAATAATCATGGTGTGGAGCTAAAGGCAAAGGCCCCACCATGGATTTGGTTATGTTATGTTTCAGATAGAAATTGTCATCGATGGTATATCGGGACATGTAGCATACATATTAAATTGTGGCATCATGTAACTATACATATTTAATTAAATAACCCCAATCAGCTATGTTCATTGCAACCAATTTGAGAAGGGGCATGATTTCCTAAGGTTAAGGGTGGGAATGTTAAACCTTGAACCTATAGGGGAAAATCCATGTGTCACCACCCTATTTGACTGCTCACCTTCCCTTGTCTCATTCAACCACCATTTTAATTTTCTGTTGTTGGTTAGGGCACTTAATGCTGGTAGTGGAGTCTGAAAGGACTGCCATGCCTTTCCCACATGCACACTCCACCAGGATGACCCTCAAGCTGGCAAGGAAAACCACTATTCCATGATCCCACTCTCTCCACGACTGCACTCTCTCTAGCGTCGACGGTTCAATTTCTTTACGTGGGCTGAGTTAAAAGGATCCACGATCCATTGTTTGGGGGTTGATTCTTCCTTCTCTCACATCGATTGTCAGTCTATGGATATGTTTTTCCTTCCGTTCACGTAGAGAATCGATTTTCCTAGGGTATTATCAGACTATGCATTGTTCCGTCCTTCATGGTGGATCATGTGCTATAGATTGTTGTGGTTTCCTCACTGATCATTGGCTGTAGTCTCCTCCACATATTGTTGATTGTGTTCTTCCTTTACAAAGTAGTATCTGCTGTAGATTGCAGTGGTTCTCTTCTGTGGTTCATTGGTTGTTTTTTCCCCACTTTTGTTGGCTAAGTTGCCTTTGTGATTTGGGTTTTTGTAGATCGCTGTGAAATCATTTTGGCCATGATAGGGCCAAGTATGATTCAAAGACTTATTTTCCCCTGTTAAAGCTTTAATTGCAGGTTTGTTGCAAGCATGCAGTGATTGTTCTTTGGACTACATTGGAGTGGTGATGAGGGCCTGATGTGCTTGAAAAACCTGGTGTGTTTGGGAACCACACAAACAGAACTAGAGGGCTAGTTTTATTCTCTAGAACCCCTAAATAGCACAAGAAGGGAGGTCAAGGTCTAAGGGAATGCGTTGCAGAGAAAGGACTGATTTCCTTGTGTTGGGTGTGTGTGGGTGTCCTAGAAGCCAGGCTTGTTCTGGTGTAGGTGTCGATAGCTCTTTAAATGAGATCACCAGTTTAGCATCTAGCCCTTCCCAGCTCCTGGATGGCCTAATAAACCCAACGTTGTTGGCTTGGTTGATCTGAGGTTCGCTTGATATACCCAACTATGTTGGCTTGGCTGAACTGTGTAAGCTTGTTACTTCCTTATTCCTTGGGGAATCATGCCCGGCTCAAGGGTGGCAGCATTGATGAGAGATTAAGGAGCACACAGGCCTATGGTTGGGTGGAACATTGCAGCAATGTAGCTGGTTGCAGGACAATTTCTCATTAAGATAAGTATTCTTGACTAATCGGTTTTGCAATCATATTTATTGCTGATGAATAATGATGATGTACATGTTGAATGCTGAATTTTATATGAATGCATGTTGTTTTTATTCCACTATGTATATGAATTATTAGTGCATCATAAGATGTTTTATGTTTTAAGTAATCTTGTTACAGCATTATATGTATGTATGTTCATGTTCATGGGGCTAGATGCCCAAATGATTGATGTATGGTAGCATCCTCTTCGCTGGTCGGAGGAACGGGGATGTTACAGTGTGGTATCAGAGCTCTGGTTGCAGCATGGGCCTCAATGGGCCATGAAGATGTAGTGACAAAGTGTATGTTGCATCATTTGGGCCTCATAGGGGCATGAAAGAATAGTTAACAGAGGCAGGTTGCTTACTGCCCAGAAGAAACCAGGAGAAAATTCACAAAAAGTTTCTAAGTGCCAGAAATATCAGCTCATCGAAAAACTTAGTGGGGAATTTCTTCTGACACAGCGGAACGTGTAGTCTGAATACCACCCAACATGGACCGTTGGTGATAGATGAAGGATATACAAGGAGATCTCTGAAACGTCAGCGGAGAAGAGACGAAAGAGAAAAAAATTGAAAAATTTTCCAATTCTGACCATCGGCGATCGACAAAAGTTAGTTGATTGCATCGCCAATGATTAGATGATGGAACCGTCGATGAACATTAGAAAATCCTAGTTGTTTGTGCGTTCATCGTTGTGGATGGCTAGTGGACTATCCTTCCGATGGATAGAGTCCCTGACTGCCAATGCCGCAGCAAATAGTTGTTCCGACAGCCGATACGGAGCGGCAGAAAACTAAAGTGATAAGACTATAGGAAATTGACAATGATTAAAGGGTTGGATCGCCGATGATTAGTTGATGATGCAGCCACAACGTCGAAGAATAGATAGTGAAGGTGTCGATATACGTCAGCAAAGAATAGAATAATTTTGAGCCAATGAAGCGAAGGAAAGAAGTAGTTTCGGAAAAAAAATTCTAAGTATGGGAATCGTCGGCCATCGACGAAACTTAGTGGATGTGGGAGCCAGAGTTTCGGTAAAGATCAACTGAAGCCACCGAAACGCCAGCCCAACTTAGTCGAAGAAACACCCGATATTGACTTTCGTTGTCTGCAAATACTAGTTAAGTGAATCGACGAAAATTAGATGAAGGAACCGCCAAAACGTCGTCGCCATCGAAATAATTTAGCTGATGAAAGAGCTGACAAGTGGCAAGAAAAAGAAATTTTTTGGAAAAATTATGCTAAGTATTGGACCTAGTCTGATGAAGCTCCAACAAGACCATCGACGATCAGCGACGATTATTTGATTGGATCACCCATGATTAGTTGAGGGAGTAGCCACAATGTCGACGGGAAATAGTTAATGAAACAGCCAACGGAGTGTCGCGGGAAGAAGAAAAAGAAAATTTTTGCCGAGATTTTTCCAAGTGTTGGAAACCATCGGCAATCGAAGGAAGTTAGTTAATGAGACCGCCAATGGACGCTGATCGAAAAAAGTGAAGGGTTGTGAAACCTTCATTGCGGATGTCTATGAGACTAACCATCCGATGCCACAGCTGGATGTTGCTTCAACCGCAAATAAAAAAACCTTAGTTGTTGAAGACGCCAACACCATGGATCCATTCAGTGTTGGATCGCCGAAACGTAGTGGTTAAACCATCCGATGCCGCAGTTGCTAGTTGTTTCGACCACCGACAAAGTTATGGTGGCAAAAATTCCAGAAATTTCATTGGCCATCATTGCGGAAGCCTAGAGAACTAGCCGCCCGATGGGTAGAGGACTCGATTTCCAACACGGTAGTGCTTAGAGGATCCAATCGCTGATAAATGTTTTTGCAGCGCCGATAAAGGGCTCAGAAGCTTAGAGGACTGAAGGTCCGATATAGCGGAGAAAATTAGACAAATCACCCGTCGATACAGTGGAGAGAATTAGATGTTTTAACCACCGACATGTCATAAGGTTAGTGAAGAAAGGACCCGATAAACAGCCCTTGACATCGTTGATGCAGATCGGATGTTTAGACGATTTGCTCGTCGAAACGCCGGAAAATTTGTAGGGAAGAGACCTGATGAGGAGAAGGAAATTTTGGATTTTTTAAAATGGAATTTTTCTCAGCAAATTCCAACTGTTTCAGCAAATTTCAGCAAACTGTCAGTGGATTATAGAGCTGAACAAGAGATAGAGAAACTTCTGGGTTTTAGCAAAATTGTTGTTTTATAAAATTCTAGAAGAGGAAGGTAAGTAGTTTTGATTTATATTAATGATATGCATCTAATAGTTTGCTACTAACACATTTGCAAAATTATAGACACCTCCAAGAGCAGTACTCCAGAAAGAACAGTGTGGTAAAGCAAGAGGTAATTCAGTCATGAGAACCCATGATGGATATGATGCTCGATATTCTTACGAGCGTGCAGGAGATGCCATGGGAGAAAATGTCCGTAATGGAAATGATGACATAGATTCTAATGGAAGGAGATTCTAGGAGACACCGTCCGAGGTTGTAGCCACCATGAGAAGCTTGATTAAAGCCCAAGAAGAGCAGCATCAGTTGAATGCTGCCATGTTCTAGAGTTTGGCAGACTTGCAGAAGAAGATAGATTCTGGACAAGGTACATCAAGGCCAGAAGGCAGTAAGAGCAGCACTAGGAGGAGGAGAAGGACTTCCAGTGGATCATCTGACTCTAAAGAATCTAGTGGAGATACAAGTTCATCTTCTCATAAAAGAAAAAGAAGAAGACACCATAGGGATCGCTCTTGGGATGAATTTAAGAAATCTAAGCGTCCTACATTTGATGGTGAGATAAAGACTGGAAAAGATGTTGAAGCTTGGCCTCTGGGGATAAATAAGTACTTTCAAGTGTAGGATTATTCAGGAAACATGAAAGCAAGAGTTGTCATATTCAATCTGAATGGAAGAGCATCCATTTGGTGGGAACACTTCAAGCAAGTAAACAAGATCAGTGAAAGGAAACTGAAGTGGAAGCAGTTCAACAAGTATTTCAGGCAGAAATACCTCTCTGACAGGTATTATGATGACAAGATCAAGGAGTTCCATGAGCTGAGATTGGGACAGCAGACCATGGATGAATATGCAAACAAGTTCTTGGAATTGTTGAGGTATGTCCGGTACATCAAAAATGAAAAAGTGAAGGTCCAGCGGTTTCTAAGTGGATTGCCTCAGGCTTACAAAGATAGAATTGAGTTTTATGAACGTAGAACTCTTGAATAAGGAATAAGGAAGGCTAATTATTGCTATGAGCAAAGCAAGGGTAAACCTGACTACCATAAGGCCTGGAAGGACAAGAAGAATGAGAAGTTTGACCAAAGAAAGAAAGGTTTCAAACCTTATAGATTCAAGAATCAGCAGAAGCAGCCATCCCAAGCTCTGAGTAATCCAGTGGGAATGACAGGTGGAAAGCCTAAAGAACCACAATAGAACAAAAGTCCACTAAAATGTTGGAAATGTGAAGGACCCCACTTGCGCAAATATTGTCCACTTAAGAATGAACGTACAAGGCCAGCTTATAACATTCAGCATGCAGAAACAGTGGGTCAAGTAGCAAGGGTAGTCCCTAGAATTTATGCAGCACTGGAGGACCGCCAGGCAGATCATCAGTCAACTGTGGTTGAAGTTGCAGGTAAGATTGTTGAACAATCTATTTCTATTTTGATTGACCCTGATTCTACTCACAGTTACATTACTCCTAGAGTAGTGGATATTTGTTCTTTTAAGAAAGTAAAGCATAGGAAATCTTGGTTAGTTCAGCTAGCCACTGGAACTAAGAGAAAAGTTAGTGAAGTAGTGGAGAAATTCCCATTGGCTATGAATGGATTGATCACATGTTTAGATCTGAATGTTCTACCTCTTGGTTCCTATGATGTTCTCATTGGAATGGATTGGTTAGAAGCTCACAGAATAAAGCTTGACTATTACAACAAGACTTTTGTATGCACAGATGAATAAGGAAACCCGGTAGTTGTAAAAGGTATTCCAAAGGTAATTTCAGTAAGGCAACTTTCAACAATGCAGTTGAAGAAGTTATGTAGGAAAGGTTGCCAGTTGTATGCAGCTCGTATTCTGGAACCAACAGAAGATGAAACTCCTAGATTGGAGGAATACCAGGTGTTACAGGAATTCAAGGATGTGTTTCCTGATGAGATTCTAGGGCTTCCTCCAAAAAGGGACATTTATTTCAATATTGAACTTGTGCCAGGAGCGGCACCAATGTCCAAGACACCCTACAGAATGAGTACACGGGAGATGCTAGAATTGAAGATGCAACTGCAAGAGTTGTTGGAAAAGAAGTATATCCAGTCGAGTGTGTCTCCTTGGGGAGCACCGGTTCTATTTGTAAAGAAGAAAGATGGTACACTCTGGTTATGTATTGATTACAGACAGTTGAAAAAGGTTACTGTGAAGAATAAATATCCTTTGCTTAGGATTGATGACCTCTTTGATCAAATGAGAGGAGCAAAGGTATTTTCCAAGATTGACTTGAGATCTGGTTACCATCAGGTGAGAATCAAGGATGAAGACATTCATAAGACAGCCTTCAAGACAAGGTATGGACATTATGAGTTTGTAGTGGTACCATTTGGTCTCACAAATGCACCAGTGACATTTATGTGCCTTATGAACAGTTTCTTCAGCCAGTATTTGGACAAGTTTGTTCTTTTTTTCCTTGATGACATTCTTGTTTATTCCAAGAATGAGGAGGAACATGAAGAGCATTTGAGATTGACATTGAAATTGCTTAGGAAACATCAGCTGTATGCAAAATTAAGCAAGTGTGACTTCTACAGAGATAGAATTCAGTATTTGGGTCACATTATCTTAGAAGAGGGGATATCAGTGGACCCTGAGAAGATTGAAGCCATTATGAACTGGCCTACTCCAAGAAATGTGATGGATGTAAGATATTTTATGGGACTTGCAGGGTACTACAGGAGATTCATTGAGGGATTCTCCAAGGTTGCACATGCCATCACTTCTTTGAAAAAGAAGGCGATAAAGTTTGAATGGACTTCGAAGTGTGAAGAAAGCTTCTAGTAGTTGAAGAATCTTCTCACCGGTGCACCAGTATTGAAGGTTGCAGATCCAGTGAAAGATTTTGTGGTATGTACCGATGCATGCGGACAAGGGCTAGGAGGAGTCCTTGTGCAAGATAGCCACGTGATATGTTATGAGTCAAGAAAGCTGAAGGAGCATAAGAAGAAATATGCCACTCATGATCTTGAGCTTGCAGCCATAGTACATGCTCTCAAGATGTGGAGGCATTACGTCATGGGTAGAATATTTGAACTCAGACCAGACCACTGTGGACTGAAGTATCTGTTTGATCAGCCTACTCTGAATGCTGGGCAAGCGAGATGGCTAGAATTTTTATGTGAGTTTGATTTTGAAATCAAGCACATAAAGGGAAAAGAAAATAAGGTAGATGATGTGCTCAACAGGAAGGTACACAAAATGCATGTGGCATCCCTTAGTGTTTTCCAATCAGATGTGAGGCCGCAGATTGTTAATCATGTTGCTGGAGATGAATTGTATGAGCAGGTAAAAGACAAATTGCAGCAGCAAAGTCTTGAGAAGAGGTATGAGGGACATAAATTGGAAGAAGATGGACTTCTTACTTACAAAGGTAGAATTTAGATTCCAAATGTAATAGATTTGAGGAGAGTTGTTATGGATGAAATCCATAAAGCTTCGTATTCTGGTCACCTAGTATATCAGAAGACAATTGCTACAGCTAGAAAGCAGTACTTTTGGCCAGGAATGAAAAAGGACATGGCTGAATACATTTCAAGGTGCATGAAATGTCAACAGGTAAAGGTTGAGCATCAACATCCCGCAGGTTTGTTGCATCCTTTGCCAATTCCGGAATGGAAATGGGAAGTTATTTCCATGGATTTTATTACAGGATTGCCGATGACTTGGAGACAACATGATTCCATCATGGTTGTAGTAGACAAGTTGACAAAAGCAGCACATTTTATACCAGTGAAGTCTACGCACAAGACTGGTGACATTGCAAAGATCTTCATGAAGGAGATTTTCAAATTGCATGGATTGCTGAAGGAAATAGTTTCTGACAGAGATGTCAAGTTCACTTCCAATTTATGGAAGGGATTGTTTGCAGATTTGGGTACAAAGCTAAACTTTAGCACTGCCTACCATCCTCAGACACATGGGCAGAAAAAAAAGAGTTAATCAGGTGCTTGAAGATATGCTTCACATGTATGTGATGGAAAAACCAACCAAGTGGGAAGATTACTTACACTTGGTAGAGTTTGCTTACAATAATGGACAGTAGGCATCCTTGGGGATGATTCCATATGAAGCTTTGTATGGAAGGAGGTGTAGGAAACTAGTGACTTGGGATAACCCAATGAACAGAGTTGTGCTTGTACCAGAGTTGCTCAAAGAAATGGAGCAAGAGGTTGTAAAGATCAGGTAGAATCTGAAAGTAGCACGGGACAGATAGAAGAGCTATGCAGATAATCATAGGATGAACAGAGAGTTCAATGTTGGGGATCATGTTTACCTCAGATTGAAAGAAAGGAAGAGTTCCTTGAAACTTGGAAGTTGTGCCAAGTTGTCACCTAGATATTGTGGGTCGTTTGAAGTGCTTGAAAGAATAGGGCCAGTTTCATATAGACTTGCATTTCCTACTATTACTAGAGCTCATAATATTTTTCATGTTTCTTTGCTTAAGAAATATGTACATGATCCTAACCATGTGATAAATTGGGATGTGATTCAAGTAGAACCCGAGGGATATTTTTAAATCGAGCCAATGCGCATCCTCAACAGGATGGTCACAATGCTCTAGAACCGAACCATAGGGAAGGTAAAGGTGCAATGGGAGCACTACAGACCTGAAGAGGCTACGTGGGAGATGGAGGATGCCATGCGATTGGAACATCCATTTTTATTCAATTCTATAGAACATTGAGGCAGTACCAGTGTAGCATTTTGTTCAAATTTTGTAAAGCACTGAGGAAAGTGCTATTGAAGGGGGAGGGGAATGTACCACCCCGGTTTTGACCTTGTTTTCATTAAATATACATGATACATATATTGTAAATAATCATGGTGCAGAGCTAAAGGAAAAGGCCCCGCCATGGATTTGGTTATGTTATGTTTCGGATAGAAATTGTCACCGATGGTATATCGGGACATGCAGCATACATATTAAATTGTGGCATCATGTAACTATACATATTTAATTAAATAACCCCAACCAGCTATGTTCACTGCAACCAAATTGAGAAGGGGCATGATTTCCTAAGGTTAAGGGTGGGAATGTTAAACCTTGAACCTATGGGGGAAAATCCATGTGTCACCACCCTGTTTGACTGCTCGCCTTCCCTTGTCTCATTCAACCACCATTTTAATGTTCTGTTGTTGGTTAGGGAATTTAATGCTGGCAGTGGAGTGTGGCAGGACAACCATGCCTTTCCCACATGCACACTCCACCAGGATGACCCTCACGTTGGAAAGGAAAACCACTACACCATGATCCCACTCTCTACATGACTACACTCTCTCCAGCATCGACAGTTCAGTTTCCTTACATAGGCTAAGTTAAAAGGATCCACAATCCATTGTTTGGGGGTTGGTTCTTCCTTCTCTCACACCAATTTCCAGTCTGTGGATATGTTTTTCCTTCCGTTCACATAGAGAATCGATTTTCCCTGGGTATTATCGGACTGTGCATTGTTTCGTCCTTCATGGTGGATCATGTGCTATAGATTGTTGTGGTTTCCTCACCGATCACTGGCTATAGTCTCCTCCACATATTATTGACTGTGTTCTTCCTTTACAAAGTAGTATCTGTTGTAGATGGTGGTGGTTCTCTCCTGTGGTTCGTTGGCTGTTGTTTCCCCACTTTTGTTGGCTGAGTTGCCTTTGTGATTTGGGTTGATGTAGATCGCTGTGAAATAATTTTGGCCATGATAGGGCCAAGGACGATTCAGACACTTATTTTCCCCTTTCAAAGCTTTAATTGCGGGTTTGCTGCAAGCACGCAGTGATTGGTCTTCGGACTGCATTGGAGTGGTGATGAGGGCCTGATGTGCTTGACAAACCTGGTGTGTTTGGGAACCACAAAAACAGAACTAGAGGGCTGGTTTTCTTCTCCACAACCCCTGAATAGCACTGGAAGGGAGGTCAAGGTTTGAGGGACTGTGTTGCAAAGAAAGGACTAATTTCCCTGTGTTGGGTGTGTGTGGGTGTCCTAGAAGCCAGTCTGGTTCTGGTGTTGGTGTCTGTAGCTCTTTAAATGAGCTCACTAGTTTAGCATTTATCCCTTCCCAGCTCCTAGATGACCTAATATACCCAATGTTGTTGGCTTGCCTGATTTGAGGTTCACCTGATAAACCCAAATGTGTTGGCTTGGATAAACTATGTACCCTTGTGGTAATGTTATCCTTGGCTATGTGTAAGCCTGTTAGTTCCTTATTTCTTGGGGAATCATGCTCGACTAGGGGGTGGCAGCGTTGCTAAGAGATTAAGGATCATGCGGGCCTATGGTTGGGTGGAACGTTGTAGTGATGTAGCTGGTTGCGGGACAAGTTCTCATTAAGATAAGTATTCTTGACTAATCTATTTTGCAATCGTATTTATTGTTGATGAATAATGATGATGTACATGTTGAATTTTGAATTGTATATGAATGCATGTTGTTTTTCTTCCACTCTGTATATGAATGATTAGTGCATTGTAGGATGTTTTATGTTTTAAGTAATCTTGTTACAGCATTATATGTATGTATGTTCATGTTCATGGGGCTAGATGCCCGGATGATTGATGTATGGTAGCGTCCTCTTCGTCAGTCGAAGGGTCAGGGATGTTACAGAAATTCCTTCTGAAAACAGACAATATAAGTCTAAAGTATTTATTCGAGCAACTATATCTGAATGCTAGGCAAGCCCGATAGTTGGCTTTCCTTAGCGAGTATCATTTCAAGCTAAAGCATATTAAAGGAAAAGAGAAAAAGATTGTTAATGCTTTGATTCGACGAAATCATATGATATATGAGGTGACTTAAAGTCAAACTGATTCATATTTGCACAAGAGGATTAGAACAGCCAACATAGTTGACCCTTTCTATGTAGAAATCCTCAAGAAAGTCCAAGAGGACAGGTTGTTTCAACCACAAAAAGAGTACAAGGTAGAAGAAACAATACTGTTGTGGTTCAAGGAGATATTGTATGTTCCAGAAGGAGGGGACATTCAGTCCGGCATCCTCACAAGACTTCATCGGACACCCTACTATGAGCATTCGTGATATCAAAAGATGATATCCACAGTTAAGAGAAACTTTTTTTGGCCTAAGTTAAAGGCCGACATTGTATTGTTTATAGCGAAATTTCAGGAATGTCAGCTTGTCAAATATAAGCATCAGCATCCTCCTGGATTGTTGTAGCCATTACCCATTCCGGAATGGAAGTGGGAGGTCATTAGTATGGATTTTATCATCGGTATACCGAAACATAATAAAAAAAATGATTCTATCTTTGTAGTAGTTGACAAATTGTCAAAAGCAGCACACTTCATTCCAGTGAAGTCAACCTACAAGGCAACACAAATTGTTGATAGCTTCTTGAAGGAGATATTTAGATTGCACGGGATACCCAAGGCAATTATGTCGGATCGAGATACAAAGTTTACCAAAAACTTTTGGAGATCTTTATTCTCCGGATTAGAGACATAGTTGAACTTTAGTATTGCTTATCACTCGCAGACAGACGGGCAGACAGAAAGGGTAAACTAGATTGTGGAGGACATGCTTAGGATGTATGTCATGAACAACCCCACCAAGTGGGAAGACTACCTGCATCTCATAGAGTTTGCGTATAACAACAGTTACCAGACTTCCTCCAAAATGAGTCCCTTTGAGGTACTCTATGGGCGGAAGTGTAGAACACCGGCTACTTGGAATAGCCCAGTGGATCGACTCATGCTAGGGCCTGATTTATTAAAGGACTTGGAACAGTTGGTTACCAAGGTCTAGGTGAACCTTAAATAATCACAATACTGCCAAAAAAGCTACATGGATAATAAAATAAAATATAAAGATTATAAAATAGGTGACCATGTCTAATCGAAAGTAAAAGCAAAACAAAGCTCGTTGAGCTTGGGAAGGTGCGGTAAGTTAGCACCTAGGTTTTGTGGACCCTTTGAAATACTGGTGAAGAGAGGGCCAATGGCATATGAACTAGATTTACCCACACACATAAGAGTCCATAATGTTTTCCATGCATCATTATTAAAGAAATATGTTTATGATACTAAACATGTGATTGGTTGGTCCTTATTACAAGTGGAACCTGAAGGGAATTTTGCCCATGAATCTCTTCATATATTGGATAAGAGAGAAGTGTAGCTGAGAAAGCACACCATAGTCCAGTTGAAAGTGCAATGGAAGCACTTCAAAGCTGATGAGGCTACTTGGGAGAATGAATCCACCATGAGAAAGGATTACCCTGCCTTATTTCATGATTTCATTTTGAATCCCTAGAACACCATGGACAGTGTTGTTCTAAGTGGAGAGGGATGTAATATCCTGAATTTTGGACCTAACACTTATGGGCATGAGCCCCATTGATTATGATGTTACCTTGATGTTCTCTTTTTATATATTGGATCAAAGACCACACTACATATGAACATGATGTTTTGTTTGATATATTGGGTGTAAGCCAATTGCATATGATATATATATACACTAGTAGAAAATGAGAAATTAGTGACTAAAAAAATGACTAAAATCAGGCTATAAATGACTATTTTTGAGTCGGTGACTAATAGTAGCAAATTACCACTATCTTATAGCTAGTCGTATTACACTAGTCATTAATAGCTTGACTTAGTAGTCATTGATTTAGTGATTGATTTGGTCATTGATAAACAATGATTTAGTCATTGATAGTCAATGATTTAGTCATTGTTTTAGTCATTGATAGTTAATGATTTAGTCATTGATTTAGTCACAGATTTAGTCATTGATTTAGTCACTTAGTTAATCATTGATTTAGTCGCTGATTCAGTCACTGATTGCAACCATTAATGACCAAATATACAACTAAATAAACTACTAGATGTTAACATATTAATGACTAAGCTAAATACGACTAAGATACGAGAAATTAGCTACTAATAGTCGTATATATGTGAATTTAGTCGTTTTTGTAGTCACAAATTTATGATTGGGCACGGAGGAATCGAACCACCAACCTCCTGCCTATAATTAGGCAGGCGCTCTACCATTGAGCTAGCACCCTTTAAGAAGTTGTTATTTCTTGACAATGATGATAAGTTGCTCCCAGTAAGTGTCCTCAACTCCTTTTCCCTCGTTGATAAGTTGCCTATGAAATAGCATAGTCAATGATTTTCCAAGAGATGCACGATACAGATACATGAACTTTCAAGATGAAATTTCTTGAAATAAATCACACCAGTGACATGTTCCAGCTTTATACTATATTACTATGCAGCTGCAAGTAGCCAGCAGTACCAATTGTTGAAAAGATTCAACAGGAATCACAGTTCTATTCTAAAATTGTGAATCCCACTATAGGAAATTAAAATTCTTACATAAGTCATTGTAATCTGCACAAGTTCAAGAGAATAATATGCTTCTATATATCCAACATGAGATAATATTCATGAAAAATAGATTAACTGGACCTTCCCATTTGATATGCAAGAAATAGATAGTATCTACTTCTATCGAATCTTAGACCTGAGATACAATTTCTCCTCAAAACAGATTTGCCAATGTCCAAGAGGAGATAATAAGAGTCTGATTAGCTAAAGAACTGTGGCTTTAAGATACTAGTTGTTTGGGGTCTTCACATTATTTCAATGTCATTCTATTTATGTAGATCTTGGAATCCTCTTCTACCTCCAATCTGGAGAAACCCTAAATTACGGCTATTCTGAATCTTGTCCAGCAAGTCTCTGGCATCTGCCAAGTAATAAAACCTATCTCAAATTAACAAGATAAAAGAATAGACTTCCCCCCCATAGATCCAATGGATTCTTACACATATGGATCTCCCCATATTGCTTTTTGAGGCTCTGTTAAAATTGAGCTTCAGAGGCCCCTCTCTGGGAGGCTTCCAATAACTATTTGGGCTTTTTGTGCCCATTCTTTCATTACACTTGGTTGTAATTTAGTATCATGCTTTCATCAAAGAAGGATATTCTATTTCTATTTTGGCAAAACTCAGCAAATGTCTCTAAGGGAAAGTTGGCACTGGAAAATTAAGGTAAGCTGTGAAGAGGATTTGCACTGCATTTTTTATCTTTTTGATAAGCACAACTGTTAAACAGTTTTCATTAGGTCATACAGTTCCAAACATACCTCATTATCAACTACTAAATTTTTAATCTTAATATATTCCTTTAAGGATATTATGCATTAATTATTCTTCAGGAAGAGGGTTCAAAATGGCCCTAATACAGGTTGGTAATGCAAACCCTTCCTTTCTGTTTCCTAAGATAATCATCAATTATTCTTTGAATGCATCCCTTTCCTGTGGGTATGAATGACAGTATCCATTTGTTCAATCAATTTGGCTCAAAACTGAAACAACTACTTCTTTTAAACAATTTTTGCAAGGGCAACTGTAAGCCTCAACAAGTTGTAACAACAAGATGGGAAAATGAAATTCTAGGATTTCTTCCATCCTTTGTCACATGTTCAACCAATTCAAATCTTAAACGATGATATATTTCAAGCAACTGCTGCAAAAGAAAACAATGGTGGATATAGCTCACCATTGAAACTATCATTTATTATTACCTTAGCCTTGTCATACTTTGTATGAAAAAATATCCTTTGGTTAGAGGCCCAGACATTAAAGTAATGACAGTTGATATCTGAGATTATGTAGTCTACTTTTTTCCATAATAGCTATAAGCAACATAATGACTTGAAGATTTCTATCTATTTTTTTGCTTGTTGGTGAGGAAATCGTAATAAGAATGAAAAATGTGACCTGATTTTGGGGCCATGTGTGGAACTGAGTTTTTGGTCTCAGATCAACTGTATAAAGTATAGATGAATCATAAAACCTTAGCAGAAAATAGAGAGAAAATAAGAAAGACTAGAGATTATCGGACTAAAATCAACACAAATATGCACGAGCGTGTAATGCTAATTTTATGAAAAATGCAAATGCAAATGTAAAGGTTAGGTGAAAATTGAAACCACCGTAACCTCCCCAGGGTACTATAAACATGTGATGTGCAATGTTATAACTTATAACTTATATTTGTGGGAGAGATGTTATATTCAGAGTGGAGCCAGATAACGGGACTGAAAAGATTTAAAAAAATTAAATAAATTGAGGATATATGAGGGGTAAGTTTGACGTGAATGGATAAGTTCTTAACTTCAAAGTTTATGAAATAAAATCAAGTCCATTTTCAACTTAAAGTAGCTGTTTTGAAAGAGAAACTATACACACAAATATGCAAGCAGCTTTAGGAATATCCAAGAAGTACTTGACCAATAGATAATGAAGTACATGTACCCAGAATTTGCAGATCCATAGAAAAAGCTCAGACATTAAGGAGCACGAGCAGTCAACATTTTTCATGCCTGCCTGGGCACAGAAGAACCTTTATTGTCCAGAATGACATTGTTGCTGGTGTCAGACTAAGAGACAATCACATGTCAGAATCTCATTTTGCAAACACACATGCAAGTTGCCTATGTCCAGCAGTGAGTTAAGACTGGACATGACCTGATGTGTATTTAACCACGGTATACAATATAATGACAGTGTTGAGTAGAGAAAAATTGAATGTTTAATATTTATAGGGTATAACTTAATCACATCAAGAAAGTGGTTATGGCAGAGCAGGAGGAATAAAACATGATTTAACTCTGTATTGGGAAATCAAGTATCTTATAATCAGCAATATCATTTCAAGAGGGACAAATGCTAGGACAGTCAATGATGAAGCACACGAGCATTTCTGACCCATCAAATTGGGCACTAGTCTTGACGCATAGTCTGTAAGTGGAAAAAAGGGCATGGTAACTTGATTTCTCAGATTCAATGCCTAGTTTTTTTTATTTAGATGGATGTGATACCATGCAAATGCATTAATATCTGTTATGCTATAAAATGTCAAGATCAGAGTTTGGGATGATGTAAACCCATAGGATCATAATACCCATGAGACCAGCAGATTAACTGGACCTTTCAATTTGATAAACAAGAAATACAGTGTCTACTTCTATTAAATCTTGGACCTGAGATACAATTTCTCCCCAAAATAGATTTGCCATAAGAGAATCCTTATAATTTATGAATTGTTAGAGATAGAGGTATCTCGGGATTCCCTTCATGTGGTGCTTCCTAGCATGGAGGAACATTAGCATTATGGGCAGGAGTGTGGAGTAAGAGATGCTCTCTACCAGGAGTCATGGATCCAGTGGTGGAATCATGCATAGGTTTCAGTTACCTGTGACAGTTGCAAGCGAGGTGTGCCAGGAGAAGCAGCTGGACAGAGTGGAATCATGCATAGGTTTCTGTATGGGACGAAGGTGATGGTGGTAGCCAAGAGAAGCAGCTGGACAGAGTTTCACAGGAAGATATTCTTTCTCCAGAAATGCAAGGATTGTCAGAGTTATGCTCGTTTAAAAGAGATGAGAACAATAAAAAATCCCTTTATTTTTTGCTCCAACAATCTGTAAATTTACAGCAAAGAAATATTAATTTCAGATTGATTTTTAGATCCTTAAACCCTCATTTTCAATTATTTATTTTATCTAATTTTCTGTATAACAGATCTGTAATTTTCAGGATATAAATTGAACTTTCAGATCTGTTTTAGCCTAAGAATATCTCTGTTTAATCATTGTTTAAAAGCTGTGTAAATCTGGAATTTACTTGCTACAATTCAAATTAGAACCAGATTTACCCTAAGTCCATTTACCCCTTTCTCTCCTTGAATACACCTTGGACTTAGATTGTTGTCAGGATTCCCCCCTTTGAGCTAGATAGGAGAGCTGACCTAAACTGAGAGATAATACTATCAAGGTGACAGTGGGTAGTTTTTCTTAGTCACCCATGAGTTCTCACATGTATGCTTGGGACTTTCACATTGAGTGAGAATGTAGGAGGTAAAAATTTGGAAACATAACCAATTTAAAATGTCGGAGAGAGTTATTGAGGTGATAGTGGGTAACCTCTCTAAGTTGTTCTTAGATCTTCACCTTGTGAGTTTGGACTATAACGCCATAGGTGTACAAAATTGGATGATATCCTCATCGTCAGTGCTAATAGGGCAGAAATATAATCTGAATAGCTATTTTATAAACAACCACAACCACAAACATTATTTTCAAAGGATCCCAGGTGCATTCTCATTGTTATTAGATGACTAATTCATATAGATAATATCTAACTGAGCTTTATTTGTCATTCCCTAGAACACATGCATGGCCTCTTAATGAAAAAAATAAATTAAAAATAGATATTAATTGAGACACTGCCCTGAAATTCTTCAAAAAATTAAATCTGCTTCTTTATGACTCACCTATATTTTATTTATGGCTTCTTGTGGGTGTTCAATTCGGAACCCAACCTGTGAAGTTAAAAACAAGAAATATATCCTCAGAATCTAAAAATAGAAAGTGATCAATCTGCTGATTAGTGTAGAGACCCTAAGGAGACACGATCACATAAAATTTATTGAAGAACATTTCAAATCAACCAGCTTGGTTATAATGTATAGACATGAGCCCAATCCTCATGATGAAATTTTCCAAGGAGCTTTCACATAAAATGAAGTATTGAGTAATATGGAAAATGACAATCAAAGAAGAATGTTGCATACAATTTAAGAAGCTAACATGAAAATAATAGTGGAAGTCAGACAAGTATCATTTGGCAATGACATGGAGAAAATAAAGGCAAAAAAAAAGGTTGATGCCACCAGAAGAGAAGATTTAGAGTTACATTTGCTACGTCCATGTATTTCCCATATTCTTGTTTTATACACATGAATGGAAATTCATCTTAATTTCCATCTGTTGTCTGGCATGTAAATCATATTCAGATATGTTGGTATCAGAATCTGTTGCTGGATGTGGACTCAAAACCTTCCATGTGTAGATTATCATGAAGAGGAGGTGAATAATAATTTACAACATCAGATGAGTTTTCATGGCCTTACTTGGTAAAAGGTTGAAACAGCTATTCACTTATGTTGTTAACATTATGTGAAGGACTTGGAGGAAAAGGTTCATAGATACGCACACTACCACAAGGTGGGGATGTTAAAGACATTTATTTAAGATAATATGATCATTTCATCTCAAGTATCTATTTTATTTTGCTTTTATTTTTTTTAGTTGTTGAAGTTAATATTTTTGAAAGGTGGAAATATCAATTGCAGACAAGACAATTAAGGATTGTCCCTTACAAATACTCTCTCATCCCAAGCCTTTTCAATCTTTTATGTGGCAGCAATCTGCGGCTATCAAAGGGAATAGGCATATTGTTTGGACATTAAATCCCTGCTCTTTTTTGGGTTGAAGCTATTCGCATCAAGGTGGTTTTCTCTCTATAGTAGTCAACTTATTCTGCTTTTTCTGAGGGCTGCAAGTTTTAGGGTAACACAAGCCCTGCTCTTCCATTTTCAAGATCAGATCATTTGCTTTTGCTTTTGCTGTCATTTGGGCAGCAATCTGTTTGTGTATCATCAACTGCACCAATTTCCATTCTCCCCCATTGGGTGTTGGTAGAATGGTGGGAGCAACAAGGATTTTTCAGTTAACACTAAGACTTATGGAGTGGCATTTAAAATAAGATAGGGAGTGAGACAATGCTAGTGAGACAATGGCAATTAATGTAGTTGAGGATAACTACGGATGGCAGGAAATATTCTTATGATCTTTCCCCTTACTGGTAATTTCCCTTGGTATGGAAAATGGCTCCAGGATTTGGCTGTGAACTATGTAAACATATGGTGAGCTCCCTCCAGATCAAAAGGTTTTAAGTCTCCTCATTATGGACTTGCCGAGGCTGGATTCAAACAACATTTACACTTGAAGCCCCACTTCAGGGCCTCTGTCCACACTCCCTGAACTCTACAATCACTCACTATAGAGAAGCTCCCAGATGTTCCACACCTTATCCTTGATTTTTATAGTATAAGCTCTGGCCCCTGGGGCTCTCAATAACCTGGAGATAATGTGGAAGCTGACTCAAAATGTGAAGAATAAGTTCCACAATCTGAAGACGAGGGTGATAGAACAAGAAACAGAAATAAGAAAATAAAGAAATAAATTATCTGAGATCAGGAAGCAGTTGCAGATGATGAAAGGAGAGCAGCAGCGAGGACAATAGTGCACTATTATTGAATGGTGAAGCTCCTTGTCGAAATTCTGATCTATTTTTAAAAATCTTAGAACATCCACATGCTGCTTGTACAAGACTATATACTGAAGCAAGACACTGCATAAGGAACCAGGCTACCTTTTTGGACACCCTGCTGCTCAGAAGAAGACTTACCTGTTGTCATTTTTATCATTTTGATCTATAGGATGATTTGCAGTACTATAATAGTAACATAGTTGATTTTGTGTTCTGTATTTCCAATGTAAATGGCAATGTTATACATATATTGCAGTACAATCTGCCAACTGCAGGTAAATTAGCCAGAAATTTGTTTGTAGATGGAAGTATTCGAAAATCAAGATAATAGAAATAATGTATATACCTATAAAGAGCAATGGCAAGGACAATTCAGAGAGAGAATTGCAATCCATGTTCAAACTATCTCAGGTTGCTAGTTTCTGTCTACCCTATTTTTTATAAGTATTTGTATCATTAATGAAATTATAAGCTCTTTTACCAACCAAAACGGAACATGTATAGAAACTCTGGAAAAGAAAAAGAAACAAAAGATATGTATCAATTGATATATTACGTGCCAAAGCTCAAACACACAGCTGTGACTTGTGTTGTGCCTACAAAGAATAACAAAATTACATCAGTAACAAAAATAGTGGACATTAGAAAAGCAAGGGATGACTACAATAGTAATAAGATAAATAATTTTTGAGACTGCCATTGTAAGTTCCATCTCAGAAACAATATGATGTCGGGAAGGTCTATTGAAATACCTTTGATGTTCTTCTTCTTCTTAGGCTTGTTTTCATGAGAGGGAGGAACATAATGAAAGGTGTCCCTAATAGCACTAGAAGGCATCGAGGGAGAGCCTTCAAAATCATAACTAGGATATTCTTGAAATCTAGATACCCTCGTCATGTAATGTTGCCTCTTTCTCCCTATTTCAACATTTATTTCTGCTTGTTAAGCCTTTTCTTCTTAAAAATTTTCAAAATGAATTTCCAATTCCAATATTATATCTCCAATCTCTTCTGCTATGATTACAGGGGGCAATTTGGATTTTTATAACAGCCAAGTGTTTATTCAACCTATGAAAATCCCCCCTTGTCTGATATGTTTCCTGCAAAATTTGCAATACATCTCACTATCAACAAGATCGGCATGGATCCATGCATGGTCTTTCACTCTCGAGGCCATTGTAAATTCAAATAAATCTGCAAATACAAATGTGCCAACTTTATCTCAATTTTTTTTGCAACAAAAGACAGATCTGTTTTTATGAGAGAAAAGAAAACAGGGGTGGATTTGACTATAAACCTACCTGGGAATGAACTCAATGGGAACAAGACTTTGGACAACAACCTGTCCAAGCTTGAAAATGGGATGTAGCCTCCTTCAGTAGATGCCAACACCACTACAAGCAACCCAAGAATATTTTCAAATGAGATCCCAGATCACTCCAAATCACACTCTTCGTTGCTGCTCCAAAAACACCAAATGCTCAATGAGACAGGTGTGAGGAAAATAGAGGCAGGGGTGAGGTGGGTAGGAGGTGGGTCTCTTTATAGTATGCATTTTGGGTTTATGGTTTTAGGAAATACATTTTTAAGGTTTAAAGAATAATTATCTTAAAAATGGCCCCACTGGATGGTTAGGTATTGACTTTGCCGAGTAGGTACGGACTCAATTGAGTTGGATCGGTTTGGTCTTTTTCACACTCGAACCTCCACTGCTGATGTTGATGGAGACTTGGTGCAATTGTAGACACTACAGTCTACTTCCATTGTATTTTTTTAAACCATGGGAACCTAGCAATTTTCTGAGAGTATATGCAACAGCGTGCAAGCCACATATACCAATAGCTCATAGGTCAGCCTGGGCTGAGACTTCACACCAAGGGGATTCCTACCCTTTCAGCTTCACTAAGATGGGTCAATTTGCGCAGCCCTAGCCCCCACCGAAATTGAACTTGTGACCTCCTTGGAGATAACACATGTTCTTAACCATCAGGCCCAATCAGGTGCACACTTCACTACGCCCACTGTTACCTCAACATACATGCTTCCTGCTCAGGTTTTGTTTTTTCCTACTCTAGGGGTTATCCCCAACTATACATGCAACTTATTAGTAAATAGTGCAATAGAGTTTGGTCATAGGTACTTGAACTACTAGGTCAAAATGGAACTTAATGGAAATAATCAGAGGAAACTAGTGCTGACCAAGGGATGGAGTCAAAATCAAGCCAGAACATGCGTCTGAAGGAAAATGGAGAATAATGGTGAGGCTTCTGAAATGGAAGAATCTTGCCACACACAAAATATGACTGAAAGACTTGGGTTTGGTGCTGATAACAACCTTTGTCCTGGCTGCTACTAGGTAGCTAAGGAATGGATCTCTCCAATCTATAGATTGTCGGGGCCTTGGAAAGCTCGCTGAAACCTGGAATAGTTCAGGCAAATCAAGGTTAAAGAATCTCTAGATCTGCAAACTATTCTTAACAATGGAACAAAAATGGCTGAAATATGTACTAGTTAAGTATCAAGCATATAAAAACAGGGGTACAAAAAGTGGATCAATTATTCCAGCTTTATTTAATTGTAAACCTCTGAAATTACAATGACAAATGTCCTTGGTGATCCAACCCCATTACAATAAGTATTTACTACTCTTATAGACTTCAATTGACCTAGAACTGTGACCTAGGTTTAAGAGAGTCTTCGCCCTTCATGAGATCATTTACAAGTGTGACCATGCGTTACATAACTGCACCTTAAACATCAATCTCATAGTGATCTGACTGCTGAACTAGTTAGCTGTAAGAAGAACTGATCTTAGTTGCATGCAGAGCTGAAGGTATATTATGGAAACCTCTCCTACATGCCACTTCGAATTACTCCTAAACTCAAGTGAGGTATGATGCAAACTCTGTCCTATCAGCATGCAAACTCAACTTGACTGTTGTCTTATCATAATGCAAACCTCACCTTTGACTGTTGTTTGACAGCAAACAAACCCCATCTTTAAACTATTGTCTTCTCCTCATGTAAACTCAACTCTACTGTTGTCTTATGATCTTAAGCAGTTGCATCCTCTACAACACATGGAGACATAGCTTCTTGAGCTTGGAGACATCGTTTAGAGGGAGGTAGGGAAACATCATCACTCAGTGGAATACTTCTCAAACAATATTTATCATCCTTTGGTGTGGTGAAAATGATGGTGACTAAGACCCTTTTGAGTTGGCTTATATGTGGGTCCAACTGGTGTATTATCAACATTAGTACAAACCCCCAAGTGTTCCCTTGAATAGAAAACTCAAGTGTTGAAGTGCGAACTACCGGCAATAGGAACTACCGACAATGGACTAAATCCCTTGGTGAGAACTTACACTAACTGATCGAACAACAAGCAAGAAAGTCATATTTAATCCCTCGGAATGGTAGGCTGACCAAACAAGCAACATCGGCTATGTGTTTTATATCCACGGACTGGAAGGAATACTCCCTAGGTAAGAACTAACAAAAGACTGAATACTTTGGGCATACTTAATCCTCTGAGGTGAGAACTAACAGATTGGCCGAACAAGCAAACATGTCTAATTTAATAGCCTCTTCAGCTGAAAGTGTGTGCACCCAACTAGTAGAAGGATAAAAAGTGATATTGTCTATTGAAATTGTAATAAAAAAGGGCATGTTATAAAATATTGTCCTTCTTTAAAATAAAAATAAGATGCTGTTGTTTTATCTATTATTGGTCCTTGCTATGTTCTATATACCTTTTCTCTTGCGTACTACTCTCCTATTGTAACTGCTTCTTCCGATGTTGGTCAGATTTGGTCTTACAATAATAAAAGGAGTCTTAGCCTCATAGAAATATATATTTAGTCTATTTGAGGGTACCCCCTCTATAGCCTGAGAATTGGCTCGAAGTCCTAGATCGGTGCAAGAAGGTTATCCTGCACATTATGCCCATGCATTTGTCCCTATGAGAGTAGAAACAACCTGGGGAACAACATAAGAACGGGCACAGTTGTCAGGGGATCTATCTTAGTAAACGACATAAGGGTTTCTTTCTAGTTGAAGAGACAAAAAAATCGCTAACAAACTGTGATTAGTGTTTCTAAGTACCCTAAATTTTTTAGCACAGTAAGGTGCTGCACTTTCACAGAGATGGGAATGAAAAAGCTTCACATAGAACTTTTGGATGGATGGGTGAACATATAACATTCATAGGCTTCAATAACACTTGCTTCAGGAAAGGAACTTAGCAGTAGCAACACTATTGTTATTTGAGGTGTGGTCATTCATTTTGCTGGGCACTAAAGAACTGAATTCTTACCAGTTATTGAAAAACCAATTATTTAGGAATCAAAATTCACAATAAAGAATCAAGATTCAGGACGCTAGACAATTTTGAACATTCACAATGTAGGATGCTGACCAAGATTAACATGCATGAGCTAAATTTCCAAATAAAACCAAGAAACCAACCTGCAATTCATCACCCACCTCTTTAAGAGCCTCCAATCTCTCTCGAATTCCCTTCTATCCATGGAAGAGCTCGAAAACAAATACCCAAATTCTAAACCCTCAACAATGGTTTCTAAGCATGACAATTCCTCGATGAGCATCAATGTGACCTGATAAATACCCAAAACACCAAAAGCACCTCTCAGACCAAATTCACAACTATTTTCCTCCCAAAACCCACCAAACCCTCATGACTTCTTGCCAACAGAAAATATTTGGCGTCAAACGTCTATTTAGATAATCCGAGTAGGAAATCTCCACGAATTCAACATAATTCTTCATACTTGGGTAATATGTGGAGGAATTCACCATGAATTCAGATAATGTTGATTCTGGAATGATAGATTTTACTGTGTATGAAGCAGGAACAGAGTAACACAGTCGTAGTTGCTCAGCAAACAAGGGATTTAGAGGGAAGCTTGATGCTTTCACAATTTATGCGCCTCAATTTTCTCAGTGAAGCTGTTGTCTGCACTGCTTTGAAGAAATCCCTCTGTAGTCAAAGAAAAATATCTATTACGTTAATCCTATTGGCTATTCGATCCGTTCCACTGATCCAGTGCAAAAAATTAAAACAATAAACTTACAAAGAACTGTGCAGGTCGTCTTAGCTTTCTCATAAGCCATTTCCCTCTCATAATCTTCCATGAATGAACTCAAGAAGAGTTTGGTCGTATGTTTGGGTTTGCGCTGGAGGTATTTTGGTCATATTCCAATGATCATTTTATTATTTTACATAGTACATATTATATGGTATATTTTATATTTTATTTCGTTTATTTTATATTGTATCATAAGTTTTATTTTATATATATGTTTTAAAATAATATATATGTGTGTTCGAGCATTTATATTGTTTATTTTTATGTTGTTTTGTGTTATATATATATAATCATCTAGTGCAGGGTTTCAATCTTCAATAGGCGAGATGCTGGTAATGGAATTGAATTTTAAATCAGACGAAGGAAAGCTTGGGTATTATCCGGTTGTAATTTATAAATCCGTGAAGGCAGTTCCGAGATACCCCAGAAATAGGAAGGAAGGAGCCAGGAACCTTTAGCCTTTTGGGATAGTTTGTTATACCTTTCAAGCCTACCAACCACACTGATTATATATTTGTTCCTTTAGCATTCTTTCGTAGCAAAACAGGCCCTAATAAATTGATATGGACTTGTATGATTCAGAATTGGATGATAAAGTACTATAATGAGGAGGATGACAAGAGACGAAAGCTGGTTTGCTTTCTTAGTATTGGTTTGAATCCAATCGTCTCTGCCATACAGTATTTTCGGAAGCTAGTGCAAGTTGTACCAGTCCAAGTAAGAAATATCTCCTCCTCAATCAGAGGATAGAAGCAATTAGGCATGGATAAATTGATCGATCAGGTGACTCGGCTCCATCATTCTCCCCACCCTGCCCTATTTGTTCCAACTAGGCTTTCTGTAATCAATAAATAGATTGTCTGGTGGGAACTTGAACTCACTCAATATAATATAACTATCATGGAAACTCAGAAACATATATTATATCTCTCTCGCATATGGTGTTTCAATAGGTTTAATAATTTTACGCCGCTAACCGTTCAGGGGCTCATCATTGGGTTAACCCCGGCCGCCCTAAGTTGGGAAAGTAAAAGAAAAGAAAGCAATCCATTTCCTTTTCCTTGTATCTCTTGCTAAGCTTTTTGGGGTCTGTGTTGAAGGTTCCAAGGGTATTTAGATTTAACGGGGTCTAGCGCGATGGTGACTCGTGGTGAATGGGGTATTTATTTAATGGGGACTACTTTCTCATCTGACGAACATCTCTTGTCATCTGTTGGAGACATGAGGGGACATATATCTTCTTGGACAATGGTGGGGGTGAGGTTATGAACTCGTTCGCTTGATAGAAAGAGGGCAAGGGCCGCCATCGGTCCTGATCTCATCTGGTGGGAGTGATGGGGTGACTGGGTGTGTTATTAGGGATGTATAAAATGCTATACATACCTGTAAATTCACGACAACCAAGTCGACAGCTTAGCTCTGCATAATATTTTGGAGGAAATAGAAATTAGGGAGACACTGAAGAATAGAATTGGAGAGTTGAGAGTCTGAGTCCTGACCTTCGACTGTCCTATACTTGTAAACCCAAAATAGTGTTTTTTTTCATGATATTTCACCAATCTCTTTAAGTTCAGGGAAGCTCAATCTAGCCTACCCAACGTTTTACCTTTGCTTCTCTTGCTCTTACCTATGAAAAACGTGGAACCTTCGAGTTTCCCACCGTAGAAGACAATGAGGAATTAGAGTGTGCAACTGTTTCCTTCTACAGAAATATGATTGGAAGCAATGCCATGTCAATTCCACAATATCCTGACACTCTTGAGTTGGTTTACCTTTCCTGAGGTAGGCGAATGCATGTTTATGTATTTCACATGATTACAAAAAAAAAAAAATTATAATTGCTTCTACATAACATAGATATATTTGTGCAGGTGAGGGAAAACTGGGTATTGTTTTCCCAAGGTTTCTAGAAACTTTCAGTGATAATTCTTCGTTACGAGGGCACTCAGGGCATAAATCAGAGAGCCCAGAGAAGGAAGAAGAAGAAGAAGAAGAGGACTCAAGTGAAAAGGGGAGGTGAGTGAGGAGGGGAGACGTAATAGCGATATTTGCAAGAGAAACCCACTTGTTATATAATGATGGGAATGAGCCTCTCTAAATCGTAGCCATTATAGATCATAGCATGCTCTTGTACGTTGTTCCCTCCAGAAATAGCATCAAAAATGAAAAAAAAGACAAATGGGGAGAAAACAGACGTACGACCATAAATAAATATCATAGAAAGAATCATATCCAACCACCTAATACATTTTCCCTTAAGGCGACCACCGTTCTCTATCACAAATAGATGCAGGAAGAGATGCCTACTCTCGAGACTCAAACACTGACATCCAGATTCAAGAAAGACATAACACACCAAACGAGAAGATATGATCCATATTGAAAGGCGAGAAGATGGACCAGCAAGCGGAAATTACATGGCCATGGAAAGAGGAGAGGAAATTGTAGAAGCAGAAATGCCATAAATGCTGAAATGAAAAGATTGTGATTGTGATTTCCCTCCTACCATTGTTGGTTCTCTCCATTCCCTATTCATGTTAGAATAATCAACCCATAGTTTACCCATTTAGACTTTAATTTAATTATTTCTGTCTTATTAGCCTAGTTCATGTGTCCCACCTTGTGCAAGTTGTCTTTTACCTATCCATAGTGGTCAAACTTGCCTCATTTGACTCATGTAGCACATGGGAAATCCCAAGGCATCAAATATTCTTTATTCCTGGCCTCCTAGGTGCCCTTCTGCTTTTTCTTCTTTATTCCCTGCTTTTTCAGTGTTTTAAGGAAAATAGAAAAGCTAGACTAGGTGAGGTGAACTAGTTTTTTGTCCTCTTCATCCTCCACTCTTTTCTCCATGAAAAAGCATGTATGAGCTTCCATTACACCACTCTTTAGCTTTCTTAATCCATTTTTCTAATTCGTGAGCTCCATGACAGATTTGGGATCAGCTTTTTACACCTATGGGGGATTTGCTTATTTTTAGTAAGCCTGCATTATGCTAGATTCGAATTGCTCCTCATGCATTCGAATCTCTGGTGTATGTTATTTATTCAGCAACCTATGTTATTACAGGGTTGGCTATTGTACATTGATTTAATACAGTTTAGTGTTCAGCTCCAATTTTCAGTCTCTTTGTGAGTGATTTTGCATGATCAATTGTTAATTGTTGTGAGTAAAATTAATCTATCACCTAGTTCAATTTCCACGTGGTATTAGAGAAATTGTATATTGTTTCTCTCCTTCAAAAAAAAAATTGCAGGTTCGACATCAGTGACTGGGATCCTTCTACTGACAGCCGGGACAGATTTTCTAAGCTATGGATCAATCACAGAAAACTATCTTGACTCCCTTCAATTTATTTGAATGGAAAGCAGAGATGGAGATACTGTTGAGAGCGAAAGGCCTCTACAGGGTGACTATGGCAACAGAAGCAGAGCCCAATGCAGCTGCATAGAAGATAAAATGGCACAACATGAGGGATGAGGCTTATGGCCTCCTATGTCTGAGTATTTCCAGAGACCTCCTTTTCCATCTTGATGGATTGACATCACCGAATGAAGTATGGGAGAAGCTTGCTGATATTTTTGCAAAGATAGATGAGATGAGGGGACATCAAATCAAAAATGAGCTGATTTCTCTGAGTCCAACGTGCTTTGAATCCATGCAGCTATATTTCTCCAAGTTCAAAGCACTAGTTTTGCAGCTGAAACAGTGTGGTATCGAAAAGAAAGATGATCATCTCATACTGGCCATCCTCTTGAACCTAGGCCCTGATTATTCAGTGTTTGTTTCGACCTTCTATGCCACAAAACTAACAGCTCGAACCTAGAAGATGCCTAGCCTTGCAGATTTCATGGAATCTCTCACACAAGAACAGGACAAGCTGGTGATGATGGGCACCATCAAACCATCCAAAGATCAAGCTTTGATTGCTGGAGATTCGAGGGTGGATTCAAAAAGCAAAAAGAAATCCAAAAAGCCACCTGAGAAAAAGAGAGACAAGAAATAGTCTCCGAAGGATCAACAAGGTCCCAAGAAGAACTACCAGAAGAAGAAAAACAAAGGTGAAATGAACAAGTGCGCATACTGCAATAAGGGAAATCACTCTGAAAGCTATTGTATGAAAAATAAGATAGACATGGTGAACCAACTCCTGGAGAAGAATGATATCTCCCTTCCAGAAATCTCAAAGAAGAGAGAAGGAGGATCAAGTTCAGATGACAGAGAGAGAGTTCATGCTCTAGTTGCTGGCACATCAAGCTCATCCAGTTTTATCATTGATTATGGAGCTTCACGACACATGGTTTTGACTAAGGATGCTTTCTCCTCACTGGACATGTCGAAAGGACCATCTATTGTACTGGGAGATGACTCTCTCACTGAAAGTAAAGGTAAAGGAAGGATAGATCTTGATCATGGTCAGTTCAGCAATGTGATGTATGTACCTGGTCTTTCCTCCAACCTCCTATCAGTGTACCAGATGACCCACACTAGGTCTCCTACGAAGGTCATATTCTCCCTCGATGAAGTTGAGATCACAGAGATCTCAACTGGTAGAGTCATTGCAAAAGGAGTTGTGAATCATGCTCAAAAGGTATACATGTTCTCACACTTCCTACCTTACTCAAACCCCTCTGCTCTTCTGATTCATGCTAATGAAGCAAGCAAGATTTGGCATGAAATATTTGGCCACCTAAACTGCAAATAACTTTCTGATCTTAGTGAAAAAGAGATGGTCATAGGGTTTCCCAAGATAAAATTTTCCAAAGGAGTCTGCGAAGGTTGTATCCTAGGAAAACACCCAGAGCACAAATTTGAGAGAGCTAGTAATGAGAGAACCTCTGCACCCCTCGAGCTGATCCACAGTGATGTTGCTGGCCCATTCCCTCATATGTCCATGAGTCAGGCCAAATATGCATTGACTTTCATTGATGACTTTTCCAGGTATTGTTGGGTTCACTTCCTGAAACACAAGTCTGAAGTTTTTGGCCTATTCAAAGTCTTTAAGGCTTTGGTTGAAAACCAATCTGGAAGCAAACTCAAGGCCCTCAAATCTAACAATGGTGATGAGTATGTCAATTTTGAGTTTATTAATTATTGTGCAGATGCAGGTATTCAGATGCAGCATTCTATCCCTTACACACCACAGCAAAATGGTGTTGCTGAGAGGAAGAACAGATCACTGAAGGAGATGGCAACATGCATGATGGAGTCCAAAACTTTGCCACCAAAGTACTGGGCTGAAGATATCAACTGTACAGCCTATATCCAAAATAGGGTGCCTCACAAACAGCTTGATGGCATGACTCCCTTCGAAGCATGGAGTGGGCACAAGCCAGATGTGACCCATTTTAGGATTTTTGGCTCAAAGGCTTGGGCTAGAATTCCAACAGAGAAGAGGAAGGCTTTGCAGCCCCAAAGCCAAGAGTGTCTTTTTGTTGGATAATCTGAAGATTCAAAAGGGTACAAGTTGATAAATTTGAGCACAAACAAATCCTTCATCGAAAGGTGTGTTCAGTTTGAAGAAGAACCCCTTGCAGCAGTGGAAGTTGGTGAAGCCTCTTCACCACCTGAACCTCAAGAAGTAAGTAAAGAGTTTGTTGAACATGATGATTCTGATTTGTTTAATGGAGATGAGTTTATTGCAGACCCTAACAGCCCTAGAAGGCCAAAATGGGAAGCCTATACACTACATGCAGCAGGAGAGCTAGCTGGGGATCCCAATGACCCAAGGAGGACTAGATCTCAGTTTGAGAGTGGTCTGTGCATGAAGGATCCTATGTTTGCTGAAAAATGCTATTTGATGGTGGATGCTGATCCTCAAACATATGAAGAAGCAGCAAGAGATCCAAGATGGCAAACAGCCATGAAGGAGGATTTCATCTCACTCCAGAAGAGCAACACATGGGAGCTAGTGGATCTTCCCCCAGGGAGAAAACTAGTACAGTGTAAGTGGGTCTATAAGACCAAATTTGCTGCTGATGGTTCACCACTAAAGTACAAGGCCAGATTGGTAGCCAAGGGCTACTCATAAGTTCATGGCATAGATTACAATGAGAATTTTGCCCCAGTGGAAAAAATGGATTCCATCAGGCTAGCCTTAGCCATTGCAGCCTCAAGGCAATGGGAGGTACATCACATGGATGTAAAATGTGCCTTCCTGAATGGAGATCTCATTGAGGAGATATATATGCAGCAGCCTAAAGGTTTTTCTACTAACCCTTCTCTTGTGTGCAGGTTGAGAAAGTCATTGTATGGGCTAAAGCAAGCCCCTAGGGCTTGGTATTCCAAGATCGATAGCTTCTTGCTATCACTGAATTTTGTTCAGTGCAAATCAGATCCAAATGTCTATTTGAAGTTAGTTAATGGTTCATTAATGATCATTGTGTTATATGTTGATGACCTCCTCATTACAGGAAGCTCACAGGCTGAGATTGCTTCCTTAAAAGGAGCTATGAACCAAGCCTTCTCCATGACATATTTGGGGCTCTTAAGTCAATTTTTGGGGCTTGAGATTGCTCAAACCAAAGCTGGAATCAAGGTGCACCAGTACAAATATGCCTTGGACTTTCTGAACAAATTCAGAATGAAGGATTGCAAAGCAATCAAAACTCCTTTCCTTTCAGGAGTGAAGCTGGAAGAAGCCGATTCTTCACCGATGGTAAACAATACATTGTATAGGAAATTGATTGGATGTTTGTTGTATTTGACACATACTAGACCTGATATTTGTTATGCAGTAAGTTTGGCTTCTAGATTCATGGATCAGCCTCAAGATATCCATTGGAAAGCATCCAAAAGGATCCTTAACTTTGTTCAGGGAACAAGGACACATGGGATCTTCTATAAAGCAAAATCTGATCTTGATTTGATTGGATTTACTGACAGTGATTGGGCAGGTGATAGCACAGACAGAAAGTACACATCAGGATATGTGTTCATTCTTATAGAAGGGCCAATCAGCTGGTCAAGCAAGAAACAGAGTGCCATTGCACTCTCATCTACAAAAGCAGAGTACAGAGGAGTTGTTAATGCAGCAACTCAATGTTTATGGTTGCAGGGTTTACTTGGAGAGTGTGTCTTCGAACCAGAGTACTCAACTACCATCTACTGTGATAACCAGAGTACCATTCGAATCTGTAAAGATCCAGTTCAGAAGCAGAGAACCAGACACATTGAGATCCATATGCACTACATCAGAGAACTTGTGCATGATGGCACCATTCACCTACTCTTCTGCTCATCTTCAGAACAAGTAGCTGATATCTTCACCAAAGCAATTTGTGAGAAAACCTTCAGCAATCTCAAATCACTGCTGGGGATTTCTGATCATGCTGTGAAAGCATGAGTGAAGACAAGATTCCACAATTTTGTTTTACAGTCCATGTTTGAGGGAGGATTTTCCCAAGTTGGTTTTGCCTCTTTCCTTGTTTAAATGGACATGCAGTATGTAAAGGGTGACTAAGCCTTGTTGCTAGGCCCTATAATTTTCTGATATATTACTCATAAGTCAGGCTTAAGGGGGGGTGTTAGAATAATCAACCCATAGTTTACCCATTTAGACTTTAATTTAATTATTTTTGTCTTATTAGCCTAGTTCATGTGTCCCACCTTGTGCAAGTTGTCTTTTACCTATCCATAGTGGTAAAACTTGCCTCATTTGACTCATGTAGCACATGGGAAAGCCCAAGGAATCAAATCTTCTTTATTCCTGGCCTCCTAGGTGCCCTTCTGCTTTTTCTGCTTTATTCCCTGATTTTTCAGTGTTTTAGGGAAAATAGAAAAGCTAGACTAGGTGAGGTGAACTAGTTTTTTGTCCTCTTCATCCTCCACTCTTTTCTCCATGCAAAAGCATGTATGAGCTGCCATTCCACCACTCTTTAGTTTTCCTAAGCCATTTTTCTAATTCGTGAGCTCCATGACAGATTTGGGATCAGCTTTTTACACCTATGGGGGATTTGCTTATTTTTAGTAAGCCTGCTTTA
>LPNX011134210.1:88045-191481 GCA_001517045.1 Pseudotsuga menziesii
CAAAAAAGACAAAATAACTGTGAGACAAAAAATAGCAGGGCTCCAGAGAGTTGTCCTGCAGATACAACCTAAAAAAGTCCAAGACAAAACCAGAATGGAGAAACTAGAAGCAGGTAAAGCGACCTTCAGTAATCATGATTTTGTTTGAGTACTTACATAAGTGAAGAATACCAGGGCAATCTCCTATCGCAAGATTTGATAGGTTGTCCGCATCAGAATTGAACTCCCTATATAGGTGCCCGAAGGATAAAGAAAGAAAACAATTCTTTAGGATCCCAATCCTTTTCAACCAACAATCATAACTCAGTGACTACAAATTGGTGAGACCTTTGGCCCAATCAATTATGACATTTGATTCGCCAAAAATAAAAAGCTAGAGAATATATATATATATATTGTGAACCATAAAATCCCCCATAAGGATAAAAGTTCAGAAAAAGTATTAGTGCCACTCCCAACACCCATCCTTAGCTTGAAACTATGAGAGTCATATATACGGAGGATCATGCCAATACCACAATTTCCATCCTGCTCGGCCCCATCAAAGAATCCATATATGGTATCGGATTCCAACACCTGGATGATTCGAATCTTTTAAACTTTTGGGGCACAATCTTTGTTCCATTACAAAAAACTTGCCACACTCTAAGAAACAAGTAAACCTCCTTGCAAAGTTTAATCGCTTCTTCTAATGTCTGCTTCAGTTTTCCTTTGGAGTGTGTGAGGAATGTTGATGTGCAAAAACCAGTGACCTTTGAAAATAGTGGCATTGCAAGAGGGTGTGAGGAGGGTGTTCATGCTTTTCCCAGGTTGAAAGCTCAAAATGCATATGGTTATGAGAGCATAGGCTGGAGATGGTGATAATCGCAAATGTAAAGTACTAGAAGCAGTAACTTCAGCAGCATTGAGACTTGTAAAAAACCATAACAATTGGTTATTGATTGGAGTGATGAACACAATCAGAGCGGCAAGAACCATACCTTTGAAGCGCTCCGGCTGGTCACTACAAGATCCTAAACTAACTTATTGTCTACAAAAATAGGGTATCAAGTGTAAAAACAGGGGAGCGGAGGTCGAACGATACCTTCAGCCTAGAAGTACGAAGTTGACGTGTTTTTTTGGCCATGCATTGGATGCATTTGGTAAGTCTACATGGATGAGGTGCATTTGAATGGCCTGTTCTTGAGGGGATGTAGGGCTTTGATGCTTCTATCTAGGTAATGATACGGTACTAGTTCTAGTACCTAATTGATAATTGACATAGGAACATAATTTTCCTTTAGAACGTGCTTAACCGGGTTTGCTTCAATGATGCAGCAGGGATAAAGATGGTCAAGAGAAAATTCATGCAATTGCTTTGTTGGATCTCTGAAGATCAAGGTGCATGGCACTAATGTTACTAATAGAAGGTAGACAACTTACAAAAATTACACTTCATTGCCAAATTTGCAATTTTCCATGACACAATTAAAAATGACTAACATAAATGACTAATTCATATTCTTCTAGCTAGTCATTTTTTATGCCGTGACTAAATTAGTCATTTATTTTAGTCATTTTTAACTCTATCACTTATTATCTAGTCATATTTGTTAATCGGTGACTAAATTAGTCGTTAATTTTAGTCGTTTATAGTTGGGTCAATCAAAATTGCTCATATTTAGTAGTAAATCACTTGGAAAACCTGTGGTGACTAGAAATTTTAGTCACCTAGTAGCTAATTCCTCATTTTGTACTAGTGATATATATATGTCTGCTTGTGTTCCGCATGGACCCTGAAGCACATGATTGACGAGATTTTTTGCATAGACCAATGAGCTCTGGAGCACATGGGTAAGTTGATTATTTTTGGTGAGTGAGAAGCTTTGGAGCACATGAGTACTTATATTTGTGTTGATTGAGAATCTCTTAAGCACATGAGTTTTGATACATTTGTGTTGAGCGTGAAGCTCTGGAACACATGAAAAGATAATTTGGAAGTGTTAGGCATAAGCCCTGGAACCTTTCATGTGGATGTTTAGCATAAGCTCTAGAACATTGGATCCTTGGCCATTGTATCCCTAGGTGTATCCTACAAGTACATCCTAGCATTAGTGTTGAGCTAGAATATATGGAATTGCACTAAGTTTGTAACTTCCTATTTTTAGCATTAAGTATGGGCTCTGGTAAGCGCTAAGAGTTACTGAAAATAATTAACAATTCCCGAGTGAAAACGAATCGAGTAAATATTGATCTCATCTAACTTATTTATAAGTGATTAAATGAAATCTTGAATTTATGTATCTCATCAACTACTAAAAAAATACCATGTTATACATGGGAATCCAACATGGAAGGGTGTTTAGAGTTTCCTAGCCTAGTAAACATAACTATCTACCTGATGACCTTAATGAAGAAAGTGTCATGAATCTAAGGATCACAATATGTGATACCCTAAGACAAATGCTAACAAATAATATATTATTATATATTTTATACAGAGCATGTATAAAGAGTACACATAGTAATAATATTAATAATGTAAGGAAGAAGGAAAAATTCCATCTACTATTATTATTACGAAGATAAAATTAAATATTATAATACCTACAAAAGTTCAATTAGAAACTAGTTAAAAGCTCCTAAGTTTAAATATTAAAAATACCTAAATTAAATAAAAAGGGTTAAATCAAGAAATCAAATAATTCTTGATTTAACTACCCCTTTGAGTGAAAAGTCTGTGTATAAATACCCAAGCCAAAGAGAGGCTTGGGGATCTCTTCCATATTTTTGGAGTCATTATTTTTCCTGATTATTCTCAAGAGATTTCTTGGAGAACATTTTCCTAGGAGGAAAAAGGAGAACTGATCCAGATCTGATATACCAGTTAGGGAAGCCTTGACATAGGAGCTCTAAGCTACTTCCATGTTGGAACTAGCTTGGGGAGATCTGGATTAAAACCAGGAATGGTTTCAAGTCATGGTTGGATGGAACATGGTAGTTCCCAAGTGATCCAGTCATCTATACAGAGGTCAGATCTTCCTATGAATTGTTAATGCTGGATAATTGAATGTGCATGTTTCAACCATTAGAAGAGCTTCACTTTTTAGGTATGAGGTTCTTGACTCCCTATTTCATTATCTAGAATAAGTGTTGGCTAGATTATGCAAGTTTTTATATTATATATATAACACTATGTGCCTTTGTTTTCTTGTCATATTATTTTAGGGTTTACATTTAATTATAAACCATAGGCTGTAATTTAATTCCTGTGTAAGAATTATAAACGGTTTTGTTCTTTCAGTTTTACTTATGTATTTTCATTTACAACTTAAACTTGGGTTCCTAAGACCTAGGAACTATCCTAGCAAGGCCTGTGTGTTTATTTGTCTATGTACTCTACTAGAAGATTTCATATTTCCAGTAGAGCTTGGTGTAGAAGTAAAAGACTATTTCAAATTAAGCTTTAAAAAGAACCCTCACCCATTTTAAGCAATAATATAAACTCAATATTCTACATCTAAGAACAATCATAACTTCAAATATTAAATCTAAGATCAAAATCAACAAAGAGATCTCAGGGTCTGTATAAAAATTATCATTCTTCTTTAAAATAAATATTATCATAAATCAAAGCTACAAACCAAGTATTGAGACCATCTAATGGTTCACGATTTAATACTATCAACTACATCCACAAATTCATAATACAGTAAACTAATTATACACATAAATAATCCATCACAAATATAACAAATAAAACCCTTAAATATTTACAGTAATCATTTAAAACAAACATAATTGCAGAGAGGTCACAGGATCGATTCCTGTGGGAATTAAAGGCCAAATCATATCCATATATATTAAACCCTCATCACAGTAAATGAACCAGGATCGGATCCTGTAGGGTCTACTAATATTTTATAAAGCCACGCTATATTACTTATATGCAGGCTATAAACAAAACATAAACTCTCTACACAGTGGTCGAAAGACCCATTTCAATATACACGCTGCAATCTATGGCCCTTGGCCTCTTACATATCCAACTCATTATAATAATCAACTTTTCCAAATATTACAACCCTATCAACATTTACTAACAACGACGACTGATAGTCACAGGGGTACACCACAGACTATTAAATTTTCATATGCTTAGCTAAGACATCAGTATTTCATTTCATTTTTCATAACAAAAGCATATAAACAGGATCACTGAAAGATAGACAAGCACAACCATACAAAAGGAACACAAAGATTTATCCTGGGAAAAACCTAAAGGGAAAAACCGAGCAAAAGCTTCCTCAATATAGATGCCCCAAAAAGATAAAAGATAAAACTAGCAAGGAGATCAAAGCCTAATCCTCCTCCTTCTCCAGCTACTTCTCTTCTCCACTAATGCGCTACACAAGTGAGAGTGTGTCTCAAATGAGGAGAGCTACACCTCTATTTATATTCATCCGTTCACTTCAATTAACTCACCTGACATGTAGGCTCGAGTTAATCATGTAGGCTCGATTTACACATGTAGGCTCAAGTAACCACACTGGGGTGCTAATGACCCACCTTTACAATTTGAGGGGACAACCTCATGACTCTTATTAGTTCTTCCGATTAGAAGCATTGGGGTACAAAGTAATACAAGTGGTTCTCCCAGTAGGACCATCGGGTACCACAAAGAAATACATATATAATATTCTTCTAAGTTACAATATTTCAACACAGACAACCCCCATATCATATTACACAATGAAATCATAAACAGTAATTACGCTATCGCAGCTGAAACATGGCAGGAAACACCAATGCCAATGACGGCATGGACCCACAGCCATAACACTGTCACACATTTCACCCATACAACTAACGTAAAAAATGAATGCAAATCCACACAGTCCGGTGATAAACTTAACATAAAATCAAACACAACATGCAATTATTGTTAAACATAATCATTATCAGAAGACACAAGAATTACACATTCATTCACAACTTGACCATTGCACCATTGCAAGCAATCGTGCTGCCCATCGCCATTAGCATAATCAAAACATTATTTACAAAATACACAGAGCCTGTTGATAAGTTACCCAAACCCTTTTTGCGGCACAGAGAAACCATTAATAAATTCCAATACATTTCAAGCTCAGGCCCAAAGGAATTAAAAACCCTGAAAACAAAACCTCAAGCCTGTCGCTTTGCAAAATGCAGAGCTCATTTAAGTTATAGTCAAATCCCAACCCAAAATGCATCCATTAGAAACTAGACTCAAGAAAATCCAAACCTACAACGAGTGATAACTCAGTCATAACCACAATGCTAAGAGGGGACAAGTAAACACTTGTACATCAGGCTTACCCAAATGTGTGTGGATTTGTCCATGTCCTTGACCCCAAGGAGCGACCCAAGCTCGTTTCACCACACCCTGTAACATGCAACACTAGGGTAGAAACCATGATAAGAAGTATCCCAATAATCAAAACAAACAAGGAAATTGTGTTTCGAAACCAAACTACCATCATACCTGTCAAGACATTGTCATTTTTCCTCTTTCCACCATGCAGGATCATAGCACAAGAAGCAAAGCTGTGAATGAGCCAAACTAATGAATAAATTAAAGCCCTAAGTTGGGTTTCCACCTTTTCTGAGGAACATTTATGTTGCCACCCTGGCCTCCAATATCATTTACAAAAACCCACAAATCGATAGTTCTGGTCACGACGTTAAACCTTGTCCCAAAACCATTGCGAATTGCATAAACCCATTCATGCATCGAATAACTTAGGCTTTAAGCACTAAGTCCATGGCATATGAAATATGCCATGGAATGTTTAACCCAAGCTTTTTAAAAATCTTCTCCAACTATATAAAAACCATATAGTAAAATTATGTTAGGACATGAACATTTCATAAGCCCTTACACCATAGTAAACAAGTATCCCATTAGTAATAAGTCTGTGTCAGACAAGTAGTAAGTGCAGTAGTGACCCCATCACTATCATAAAGTTCGTAATGATATTAAAAATAATTAGTTTAATGTCACTAGGATAGATATGCAAATGCGAGCGCTAGTGACCAAAACGATCAGCACTTTTCGTTAAGCTTTATAAACAGGTTTTCTGTTGCCAAGTGAAACTGCACGCAAATGGGACATGAATGCATTAGTTCAACAAAACTAAGTAAGCCTGATGTGACAAGTAGAAACTATTACCTCTCAGGTGGTTATAAAAAATTAAGTATGTAATCAAATAACTAACTTACACATCAATGCTCAACCATAGCAACAATAGTAATCAACATCCCAACAACTTTAGTAACATGGTAATAACCGCATCAAGAAATATCGAATCAGGACGTAAGAACAACTTACTACAATACAGCAGTACAATCAGAGTATGACACATTTTGCAAAGTTCAATTAATGTCTAGCATAGGTAGTTTTGACTAGCCTAATAATTTTTTTTTTCAATTTTTGGGGAAATCACAAAAACTTACAGCCATAAATACAAATTTGGAATTTACAAGGATGTTTCACCTGTTAAAGAGCTTTGGATCTTCGACACTTTTAGAAACCACAAAACATAGAAGCTTGAGCTTCAAAATCTTCATAGAGTTTTTCTTCTTCTTCTCCGCACTTCTCTTTATCTCTCTGTCTATTTTTTCTTCTCTATCTATCTCTTGAGAGTGTATATTACATATTTACAATCTTCTTCATATATGAAACATCTACCGACCAAAATTTCTTCTCTCTGAAGCAATTTCAAATCAACAAGTTCCCCTTTAAAAAGCACAAAAATATGAAACACTGTGAAGCCATGGTGTCAAGGAAAAAATATAAAGAAACATGTCGAGATGGATTACAAGCATCACCCCCTTCGACACTTTATTGCCCAAGTTGATCCCTGATTTCAAATTTGTTTGCAAAGTCATTCACCACCTATATGCTCCCTTTCTACAAATTTATTGTACATGCAATTGATTGTTTATGTGACTGAACGAAACGATAGGACAAGATAGTCTTAAAGGATCATAAGGGGTCTCAACATTGTAGATTCCAAAGCATATTTTAATTCTATGCATGGAAAATCAAGGGTGATTGAAGGATTTTTGTTTTGTTTGATTTTCATTTGTTTCATTACAATACCATATCATTAAATTTGTTGAAACAAGAATCATGTAGTTTCAAAATATTCAAACAACAAAGTGACCAAAAATAAATTAGGGGCTTTTAGAGTCCAACATATGAAACCTTTTTTTAGGATTAACTAAGGTTAAGACCAATACGATAAGTACTAACATAAATTTTACATGTCTATTATGCCCCAATTTATCTTTTCTTTCCCTCGTATTCCCATGAGCTTAGTTATACACGCCCATATGACTTCACCCAGTTACTAGTTTTGTTTCACTACCAAAAGTTTAAGCAGGAGGAGCACGAGAAGTTAGGAGGCATGAGAAGTTAAGGGTTCCGATGAATCAACACGAGTTGTTAAAATATGTAGGATAGATTTATTGTGGAATTTTTTCACATGCATGTAGCACTTTCAAATGACCAATCATAACCTTTTTCACTACACTGAATCAATTATTGAATCAACCTCTTAATCTCCTACTGCTGTAGAAACATTAGCAAGATAAACACTGGGCTAAGATAAAAGCACTAGGTTGTTAGTGTTTTTTCCTCGTAAGGCTAGGGACACTTACTTGGGAAAATGATTGTGTCTGATAGTGAACCTAATAACTAAACTAAGTCTGATATACATGACTTTCGGGAAAAACGATGTTCACAATAATTAACTTGAGTTACCGCGCATCACAACCCTTATGTTTTTCCTTTTCAACTTTTGCAGAATGTCTTGCGACCAAACTACCTGCAACGAAATTAATGAGAGTGAATTTTCACACAACTCACTTTTACCTCGACAGACTTACTTGAATTTGCCCGGATTTTACTGCGACATGAATTAGGTTGCGACCAACTCATGTCCAACAAACTTTATGAAAGAGATATATTCAGTCTAAAGACTTATGTTATGAAAAACACTTTTCACTGTGGTAACCTGGGATAAACTGAGACAAAACTATTGCAACTCACTGACAATATTATTTAACCCAATATTAAATAAGATTTGTGTCGAACCCTTCTGTGCATAAAAACTAGAACTTTTAAGCAGTGAAATAAATTTGGATTCTTTGTGTATTTTACTTACTGTAAATGTAAACAAAATTCACTCTAATAAATCTGGAGAAGATGTGGAGATAAATAAAAATTGCATTAAACAATAAAGTTATGGATTTATATTTCTTGTGACAACATATCATGAAACTTACAGCCATAAATACAAATTTGGAATTTACTACCTGATGTTTCACCTATTACAGAGCTTCGACTCTTCAACACGTTCACAAACCACAAAACACAGAAGCTTGAGCTTCAAAATCCTCACAGAGTTTTTATTCTTCTTCTCTGCACTTCCATTCTTCTCTCTATTTGTTTTGTATTCTCTATATGTTTCTTGAGAGTGTATATTACATATTTACAATCTTCTTCATATAGGAAACTTCTACCGACTAAAATTGCTTCTCTCTGGAGCTATCGACTTAACATTAAAGACTGTAATAACTATCTACCTAGAAACTTAGCTTCAATAATTAAATCGACTGGATTATATATGAGAGAAGTGAACTCTTCATCATTTCAGACTGTCTGACATAGACTGAACTTCTACGGACTCTAACAGAGTTGGTTGATGTGCTATTCAGGTCAGCGAGTAATTAATATTTCCAACACCCCCCCTTAATTATGAGCAGATCGGAATTTTAAAACAAAATATTACAAAATGTTTCAGCGCGGAAACTTTATCTGTTAATGACAGAGTTCATTGAGCAGAACTCGTCATTCCTAAATAAATTAGGAGATATTGGATTGTATCCCTTGCCAATTATTTTGTAAATATTTCTGCAATCTCATCTTTAGACCTACAAAATTCTAATCAAATTTCTTTGTTGTTCACCAATTATCTTATGAAATGATACCTTGTATCAATGTGTTTTGTTTTCTTGTGTAACACGTGACTCTTGGATAAGGCAATGGCTGAATCATTGTCACGGAAAAAGGTTGTTTCTTCTTGCTGGTTCAGCGATAGGTCTTTTAACATTCTACGTATCCAAACGGCTGGACATGTAGCACCTGTAGCTGCAGCGCCTGTTTATTTGAAGCCCATGAAACAACACATGTACCAAAATGAAATGTTAGGATATTTAGACACTTAGGAGTTATTTAAGATCAAATTGTGTAATATATCCGTTAGGTAAAAGTGTGTTTCTTTAGTATGCATTAGTATCCATTTGTAAATATTCTAATCCAACGGTCACAATATGTTCTAGACATAGAGTGATCTGACGGTTCAACTTCTCTTAGATCATACCTACCATTGATCCATGGCTTAAAACCCAATTGGTCCATGATATCTATTTAAAGAGCATGGAGGGTCCTTTGCTAGTTGATCGATTATGAGAATCTCATATGTAACTTTCTTTCTTTTGCATAATAAATTGCTCCAAGTAGCTATTTGGCTGGGTCCATGGAACATTTCCCTCTCGATGGTTTTAAAAACGTGAAAAACAATGTATTTATCATATTCTTTCCAAACTTGGACCTGCATATTCTGTTTTAGTATCTACATTCTACTCCATGAAAGAATCCTTGACTGCAGCTAGCTATCAAGATCCTAGTCTTGAATCCTTTTGTGATTCCTTAATTAGAGAGAAAGATAAGCTCATTCATCTTGGAATAATTAACAATGCAGATACATATGGGAAAGCCATATTGTCCCAACAGAAAGAAAAGTCCAAGCCTCCCAAGAAATAGAATTTTCGAAATAATAAGCCAAACAACAAGGGTCCCAAACCCTCTTAGTCAGCTCCTTCTTTAAAAAATGACAAAGGATCCGAGCCAAAAGGAAAGAAGATTGAGCGTCATTGCAATTTTTGTGGGAAAGATAATCATGATGAATCTAAGTGTTTCAAGAAGATGGCAACCTTGGAAGCAACAATGAAGAATGGCACCACATCATCCTAGATTCATCTTCAGAATATACCTCTCATGGACATGCACTTTGTGCCTCTGGTTACTCTTATACTGCATCTTCTTCTTCTACTTCAAATGAATGGCTCATTGATTCTGGAGCATCTTATCATATGGCTAAGGATCAAGCCATCTTTTCTACTATGCATGAATGTAACACCAAACAAATATTTGTTGGTGATGATAGATCTCTGAGTGTTGTAGGATCTGGAACAGTTCCAGTAGAAAATGGTCATTTCAATGATGTACTATGTGTTCCACAAATTTCCTGCAATTTGTTATCAGTCTATCAAATTACTCATTCGGGTGAAGGTAAAACTAGGACGTTTACACCTCACCAAGCTATAATCAAGGATTTTAAAAATCCTCAAAATGTCCTTGCTATTGGAACTATTGATGATATTACCAGGTTGTACAAATTTGAAAAATTTGGGTCATCACCTTTTCCTTCAGTTTTTGTTGCTCATAGTGATAACTTGAGCAAACTTTGGCATGAGCGATTTGGTCACTTAAATTATCGCTCATTGCAACAACTATGTAGAGACAATATGGTGACTGGTATTTCAATGGTATCTTGCAAGGATGGTGTTTGTTCCAGTTGTGTACTCAGATAACATAATCAAGATAGTTTTGACAAACGTGCCTCTTGGCACGCCTCGGTTCCCTTGGAGCTTGTGCATAGTGACTTGTGTGGTCCTCTTCCATCTGCTTCCTTTTCTGGTTTCAAATATTTCTTAACTTTCATTGATGACTGCTCTAGGTGCACTTGGGTTTACTTCCTAAAACTTAAGAGCGAAGTATTTAACATGTTCTTGGCCTACAAGGACCTTGTTGAAAAACAATCTAGTCATCAAATTATTAAGTTAACATCTGAAATGGAGGAGAATATGTTAACAACAAGTTCACTACTTTCTACACTGAACAAGGAATCCAACAACAACACATTGTTCCATATACACCACACTGAAAATGGTGTAGTTGAATGGAATAACCGCACTTTAAAATAAATGACTAATTGTATGATCCAATCTAAGGGACTAAGTCTTCAATATTGGCCTGAGGCCATAAATTGTGCAAATTACATAGTTAATCACACACCCACTAAATTTTAACAAGGTGTAACACTAGAAGAAGCATGGAGTAAAATTAAACCAAATGTAAGTCACTTCCATGTGTTTGGTTGTGAAGCATGGGCTCACATTCTGGATGAAAAACGTAAAGCATTGCAGCCTAAAAGTGAAAAGTGCATATTTGTTAGATATTCTGAAGATGTAAAAGGTTATAGACTTCTTCAGCCACATTCTCATGATATAATCATTAGAAGAGATGTTAAATTTGATGAAAATATCTTGGCCTAGGAGCCTAACTTGGCGGGTGTGTCATCTTTGGCCTATGAGACTGATTCGGTGATTGTGCCTTCTTCTTCTTCTTCTTCTTATTCTTCCAACTTCCTTGACAGGTTTCCAACCCCATTTTCTAATGATGACAATGAGGATAAAAAACCGCCTCCGCCTACTCATGTTCCTCCAATTGCACCAACACCAATGCTTCCTCGATGGGTCCATTCAACATGTGAAGTAGCTGGTTATCTTGTCGGTGGTCCTAGAGATCAACGTCGAACACGTTCTCAGTTTCAGCGAGCCACTTCTATTTTGGCTCAAGTTTCCAAGAATCATGATCCAGAAACTTTTGTGCAAGCTTCAGGAAATCCAGATTGGGATGCAACTATGGATGAAGAATATTGTTCATTAATGGCGAACGATACTTGGGATCTTGTTCCTCTTCCAAAAGGAAGAAAACTTGTCAGATGTAAATGGGTCTACAGAACTAAGTATTCATCAAATGGAAGTGTTGAAAGACTTAAGGCAAGGTTAGTTGCCAAAGGTTTTTACCAAGTGGAAGGGGTTGACTACAATGAAACCTTTTCTCATGTCGCAAAAATGAATTCCATCTGCCTTGTTCTTTCCCTTGCAGCCTTACATAACTGGGAAGTCCATCAAATGGATGTCAAGTCTGCCTTTTTACATGGTGATTTATAGGAGGAAATTTACATGGAACAACCTCTTGGATATGTTCAAGATAACTCTAGCCTTGTCCGTCTCCTTAAGAAATCCTTATATGGCCTTAAGAAAGCTCCTAGAGCTTGGTATGCCAAAATGGATAGGTTTCTCCTTGACACTATTTTTTCTAGATGCCATTCTAACCCCAATGTCTATACCAAGAAAGTAGGAAACCATCTCATCATACTTGTTCATTATGTTGATGATCTTATCCTTACTGGTAGTGACCCTAAACTTATAACCCATGTGAAATCTAGTCTTAAGCAAAATTTTAAAATGTCAGACTTAGGACATTTGCATTATTTTCTTGGTCTCCAAGTCTTACAAACCAAAGAAGGAGTCTTTATTTCCCAGTCTAAGTATTCTTGTGACCTTCTTCATCACTTTCACATGGAATATTGTAAATGAGCCCCTTCTCCCTTCTAGTCTGAATTCAAACTTTCTGCCACTTGTACTTACACTAAAGTAGATGCCACCTTGTATCGTCAACTTGTCAGTATTCTATTATAATTTATTCATTCCCGTCATGACTTTTCCTTTGCCGTTGGTCGTGTTGCCCTTTATATGCAAACACCTCATTAAAGTCACTAGAAAGCAGCAAAAAGAATACTTCGATATATTCGAGGTACAATTCTGTTTGGGATTCATTATAGTACAAGGGGGAAACCTTTGTTGGTTGATTTCACTGATTCAGATTGGGCTGGAGATCCTGATCAAAAGTCTACTGCATGTTATGTTTTCAGTCTAGGATCTGGACCTGTCACTTGGGCTTGTATGAAAAAACAAGCTCTTGCTCTTTCTTCAGCAGAAGCAGAATACTGAGCCGCAGTTAATGCCAGTCAGGAAGCTTTATGGCTTCGACAGATCCTTTTAGAGTTTGGATTTGAGCAACAGTAGCCTACTCCACTTTGGTGTGACAATCAAAGTTCCATCAAGCTTGCCAAAGATCCAGTTCTACATCAATGCAGCAAACACATTGAGCTGCACATGGAATTCATCATAAATCTTGTTCATGATCGTGTTCTTGAAATGCTCTATTTCCCTACAGATCATCAAGTTGCATACATCTTCACCTAGTCTCTTACAAAAGCGAAGTTTTCTAAACTTCGATCTATGTTAGGATTTCAGTAATGTGTCCTTAATGAGGGATAGGCTCTAATGCCTTCTTCCTTCTCCTAATAGTGTCACTTTTGTAAATCCTTCAATCCTATCCCAAGTTGTTCTTAAGCGGGGATGTTAGGATATTTAGACACTTAGGAGTTAGTTAAGATCAATTTGTGTAATATATTTGTTAGGTAAAAGTGTGTTTCTTTAGTATGCATTAGTATGCATTTGTAAATATTCTAATCCGATGGTCACGATATGTTCTAGACATAGAGTGATCTGATGGTTCAACTTCTCTTCGATCACACCTACCATTGATCTATGGCTTAACGCCTAATTGGTCCATGATCTGTATTTAAAGAGAATGGAGAGTCCTTGGCTAGTTGATCGATTATGAGAAGCTCATATGTAACTTTCTTTCTTTTGCATAATAAATTGCTCCAAGTAGCTATTTGGCTGGGGCCGTGGACTGTTTCCCTCTCAAGGGTTTTAAGCACGTGACAAACATCAGTGTTTTGATCTATGATCTATTTGTGTGAAGCGGTTTCTCAATGCGTTCCATCTTTTGGGAGTACCCTGTGTACCCAAACATGAAATTTGTACCCAAATGTGCTGCCTCCATTGTCACTGTCAGTGTATCCAATGAGTTTAAAATTTTCTGAGATTGAATACATAATGCCAATATCTTTTGTGCCACTTGCATACCTCAGAATTATTTTACATGCTTTCCAATGATAGTCTTTTGGTAAATCCATGAATCTTTAGATCATACTTACTCCATACATGATGCCTGGTCTTGTTGTTGTTAAATACATAAGGCTTCCAACAAGCCTTTTAAATAGTGTAGGATCTATTGTCGATCCATCGTCATCTTTGCTCAATTTTAAACTTGTTATTACTATTGTTGGGGTTTCCTTGCAATTAGATGTATTGATTCTTTTTAAAACTGTACTTGCATACTTGGAATCTGATATAAGAATACCACTTTTAGACGAATCGACTTCAATGCCCAAAAAAAACTACATGAGCCCCAAATCAATTATTTCAAATTCACTTTCCATAACTGTTCTAAATTCTGTTATGCCAAAATCACCATTAAATATTAAAGCATCTACATACACACAGAGAATTAACATGTTACCTTGATCATTCACTTTGGTGTACAACATCGTCTCAATTTCACTTCTGTAAAATCCATTCTCAATGAGATATGAATCAATGCAACTGTACCAAGCTCTCGGAGCTTGCTTCATTACAATACCATATTATTTAATTTTTTGAAACAAGAATCATGTAGTTTCAAAATATTCAAACAACAAAGAGACCAAGAATAAATTAGGGGATTTCACAGTCCAAAATCTGAAACATTTTTTTAGGATTAATTATGGTTCAGACCAATGGGATAATTTTACATGTCTATTATGCCCCACTTTATCTATTATTTACCTTGTATTTTCGTGATATTAGTTATACAATCCCATATGACTTCACCGAGTTACTAGTTTTTTCTCACTTCCAGAAGTTTAAGCAGGAGGAGCACCAGAAGTTAAAGGTGCCAATGAAGCAGCACGAGTTGTTAAAAGATGTAGCATAGATTTACTGTGGAATTGTTTCACATCCATGTAGGAGGTTCAAATGGCCATTCATAACCTCTTTCACTGGAATGAATCAACTACTGAATCAACCACTTAATCGCATGCTTAATATTCTGCTCATGTAGAAACATTAGCAAGATAAACACTAGGATAAGATAAAAGAACTAGGTTGTTAGTGTTTTTGCCTCCCGAGGCTAGGTCCACTTACTTGGGAAAATGATTATGTATGATAGTGAACCTAATAACAAGTCTGATATACATGAATCTCGGGAAAAATGGCAGTTGGGGCAATTAACTTGAGTTACCATGCATCACAGCCCTTGTGTTTTCCCTTTTTAAATTTTGCGGAATGTCTTGCGACAAAATCACTGTGAGTGACTTTTCACCCAACTCACTTTTACCATGACAATATTACTTGACTTCGATCAGATTTTACTATGACATTAGTCAGGTTGCGGCCAGCTTTATGAAAGAGATATCTTAAGTCTAAAGACTTATGCTATGAAAAAAATATTTTCACTATGGTAATGTGGGATAAAATGTGACACAACTATTGCAACTCACTCACAATATTATTCAACCCAATATTAAATAAGATTTGTGTTGAAACTTTCTGTGCATAAAAACTAGAACTTTTACGTGGTGAAATAAGTTTGGATTCTTTGTGTCTCTCACTTACCGTAAATGCAAAACAACAGTCACTCTGGTAAATATGGAGAAGATGTGCAGCTAAATAAAACTTGCATTAAACCATAAACTTGTGTGAATTTATATTTCTTTTGACGACATAGCAAAAAAACTTACAGCCGTAAATACAAATTTGGAATTTACAAGGATGTTTCACCTATTACAGAGCTTTGGTTCTTCAACACTTTTAAAAACCATAAAATACAGAAGCTTGAGCTTCAAACTCTTCACAGATTTTTTCTTCTTCTTCTCTGCACTTCTCTTCTTCTCTCTGTCTGGTTTATCTTCTCTATCTATCTCTTGAGAGTGTATAGTACATATTTACAATCTTATTCATATAGTAAAATTCTACCGACTAAAATTTCTTCTCGCTGAAGAAATTTCAAAACAACAAGTTCCCCTTTAAAAAAGCACGAAAAGATGAATAATTGTGAAGCGATTGTGTCAAGGAAAAAATATAAAGAAACATGTCGAGAGAAATTACAAGCATCACCCCCTTCGACACTTTATTTCGCAATTTGATCCCTAATTTCAAATTTGTTCGCAAAGCCATTCGCCACCTAAAAGCAAAGTTCGGTATCTTGCAAGGATGGTGTTTGTTCTAGTTGTGTACTCAGAAAACATCATCGAGATAGTTTTGACAAACCTGCCTCTTGGCATGCCTCAGTTCCCTTGGAGCTTGTGCATAGTGACTTGTGTGGTCCTCTTCCATCTGCTTCCTTTTCTTGTTTCAAATATTTCTTAACTTTTATTGATGACTACTCTAGATGCACTTGGGTTTACTTCCTAAAACTTAAGAGTGAAGTATTTAACATGTTCTTGGCCTACAAGGCCCTTGTTGAAAAACAATCTGGTCATCAAATTATTAAGTTACATTCTGACAATGGAGGAGAATATGTTAACAACAAGTTCACTACTTTCTGCATTGAACAAGGAATCCAACAACAGCACATTGTTCCATATACACCACAACAAAATGGTGTAGCTGAACGGAATAACCGCACTTCAAAATAAATGGCTAATTGTATGATCCAATCTAAGGGACTAAGTCTTCAATATTGGGCTGAGGCCATAAATTATGCAAATTACATAGTTAATCACAAACCCACTAAAGTTTTACAAGGTGTAACACTGGAAGAAGCATGGAGTAAAATTAAACCAGATGTAAGTCACTTCCGTGTGTTTGGTTGTGAAGCATGGGCTCACATTCCGGATAAAAAATGGAAAGCATTGCAGCCTAAAAGTGAACAGTGCATATTTGTTAGATATTCTAAAGATGTAAAAGGTTACAAACTTCTTCAGCCACATTCTCATGATATAATCATTAGAAGAGATGTTAAATTTGATGAAAATATCTTGCCCTACGAGCCTAACTTGGTGAGTGTGACATCTTTGGCCTGCGAGACTGATTCGGTGATTGTGCCTTCTTCTTCTTCTTCTTCTTCCAACTTCCTTGATAGGTTTCCAACTCCAATTTCTGATGATGACAGTGAGGACAAAAATCCACCTCCTCCTGCTCATGTTCCTCTAATTGCACCAACACCAATGCTTCCTCGATGGGTCTATTCAACATGTGAAGCAGTTGGTTATCTTTCTGGTGGTACTAGAGATCAACGTCGAACACGTTCTCAGTTTCAGCAATCCTCTTCTCTTTTGGCTCAAGTTTCCGAGAATCATGATCCAGAAAATTTTGCACAAGCTTCAAGAAATCTAGATTGGGATGCAACTATGGATGAAGAATATCATTCCTTAATGGTGAACGATACTTGAGATCTTGTTCCTCTTCCAAAAGGAAGAAATCTTGTCAGATGTAAATGGGTCTACAGAACTAAGTATGCATCAGATTTAAGTGTTGAAAGACTTAAGGCAAGGTTATTTGCCAAAGGTTTTTACCAAGTGGAAGGGATTGACTACAATGAAAACTTTTCTCTTGTCGCAAAAATGAATTCCATCTGCCTTGTTCTTTCCCTTGCAACCTTACATAACTGGGAAGTCCATCAAATGGATGTCAAGTCTACCATTTTACATGGTGATTTACAGGAGGAAATTTACATGGAACAACCTCTTGGATATGTTCAGGATAACTCTAGCCTTTTCTGTCTCCTTAAGAAATCCTTATATGGCCTTAAGCAAGCTCCTAGAGGTTGGTATTCCAAAATGGATAGCTTTCTCCTTAACACTATTTTTTCTAGATGTCATTCTGACCCCAATGTCTATACCAAGAAAGTAGGAAACCATCTCATCATACTTGTTCTTTATGTTGATGATCTTATCCTTACTGGTAGTGATCCTAAACTTATAACCCATGTGAAATCTAGTCTTAAGCAAAATTTTAAAATGTCAAACTTAGGAAATTTGCATTATTCTCTTGGTCTCCAAGTCTTGCAAACCAAAGAAGGTGTCTTTCTTTCCCAGTCTAAGTATGCTTGTGACCTTCTTTGTCACTTTCACATGCAAGATTGTAAATGAGCCCCTTCTCCCTTCCAGTCTGGAGTCAAAATTTTTGCCACTTGTACTTCCCCTAAAGTAGATGCCACCTTATATCATGAACTTGTCGGTATTCTCTTATACTTGAATCATTCCCATCCTGACCTTTCCTTTGATGTTGGTCGTGTTGTCCGTTATATGCAAACACCTCATGAAAGTCACTAGAAAGCAGCGAAAAAGAATACTTCGATATATTCAAGGTACAATTCAGTTTGGGATTCATTATAGTACAGGGGGGAAACCTTTCTTGGTTGGTTTCACTGATTCAAATTGGGCCAGTGATCCTGATCAAAATTCTAATGCAGGTTATGTTTTCAATCTGGGATCTGGACCTGTTACTTGGGCTTGTATGAAACAACAAGCTCTTTCTCTTTCTTCAGCAGAAACAGAATATCGAGCTGTAGTTAATGCCAGTCAGGAAGCTTTATGGCTTCGACATATCCTTTTAGATTTTGGATTCGAGTAGCAGTAGCCTACTCCACTTTGGTGCGACAATCAAAGTTCCATCAAGATTGCCAAATATCTAGTTCTACATCAACGCAGCAAACACATTGAGTTGCACATGGACTTCATCATAAATCTTGTTCATGATCATGTTCTTGAAATGCTCTATTTCCCTACAGATCATCAAGTTGCAGACATCTTCACCAAGTCTCTTACAGAAGCGAATTTTTCTAAACTTCGATCTATGTTAGGATTTTAGGAATGTATCTTTAAGGAGGAATAGGCTCTAATGCCTCCTTCCTTCTCCTAATAGTGTAACTTTTGTAAATCCTTCAATCCTATCCCAAGTTGTTCTTAAGGGGGGATGTTAGGATATTTAGACACTTAGGAGTTAGTTAAGATCAACTTGTGTAATATATCCATTAGGTAAAAGTGTGCTTCTTTAGTATGCATTTGTAAATATTCTAATCCAATGGTCACGAAATGTTCTAGACATAGAGTGATTCGACGGTTCAACTTCTCTTAGATCATACCTACCATTGATCTATGGATTAACACCTGACTGGTCCATCATCTCTTTTTAAAGAGCATGGAGAGTCCTTGGCTAGTTGATCGATTATGAGAAGCTCATATGTAACTTTATTTCTTTTGCATAATAAATTGCTCCAAGTAGCTATTTGGCTGGGGCCATGGACTGTTTCCCTCTCGCGGGTTTTAACCACATGACAAACATCGGTGTGTTGATCTATGATATATTTGTGTGAAGCGGTTTCTCAAGGTGTTCTGTCTTTTGGGAGTACCATGTGTACCCAAACATGAAATTTGTACCCAAATGTGTTGCCTCCATTGTCACTGTCAATGTATCCAATGAGTTTAAAATTTTCTGAGATTGAATACATAATGCCAATATATTTTGTGCCACTTACATACCTCGGAATTATTTTACATGCTTTCCAATGATAGTCTTTTGGTGACTCCATGAATATTCAGATCATACTTACTCCATACATGATGTCTGGTCTCGTTGCTATTAAATACATAAGGCTGCCAACAAGCCTTTTAAACAGTGTAGGATCTATTGTCGATCCATCGTCATCTTTGCTCAATTTTAAACCTATTATTACTGTTGTTGGGGTTTCCTTGCAAGACGTATTGATTCTTTTTAAAACTGTACTTGCATACTTGGAATCTGATATAAGAATACCACTTTCAGACGAATCGATTTCAATGCCCAGAAAAAACTACATGAGCCCCAAATCAATTATTTCAAATTCACTTTCCATAACTGTTCTAAATTCTGTTATGCCAAAATCACCATTAAATATTAAATCATCTACATACACACAGAGAATTAACATGTTACCTTGATCATTCACTTTGGTGTACAACGTCGTCTCAATTTCACTTCTGTAAAATCCATTCTCAATGAGATATGAATCAATGCAACTGTACCAAGCTCTCGGAGCTTGCTTCATTACAATACCATATTATTTAATTTTTTGAAACAAGAATCATGTAGTTTCAAAATATTCAAACAACAAAGTGACCAAGAATAAATTAGGGGATTTCGCAGTCCAACATATGAAACATTTTTTTAGGATTAACTACGGTTCAGACCAATGGGATAATTTTACATGTCTATTATGCCCCACTTTATCTATTATTTACATTGTATTTTAGTGATATTAGTTATACAATCCCATATGGCTTCACCGAGTTACTAGTTTTTTCTCACTTCTAGAAGTTTAAGCAGGAGGAGCACCAGAAGTTTAAGGTGCCAATGAAGTAGCATGAGCTGTTAAAAGATGTAGGATAGATTTACTGTGGAATTGTTTCACATCCATGTAGGAGTTTCAAATAGCCAATCATAACCTCTTTCACTGGAATGAATCAACTACTGAATAATCCACTTAATCTCATGCTTAATATACTCCTCATGTAGAAACATTAGCAAGATAAACACTAGGATAATATAAAAGAACTAGGTTGTTAGTGTTTTCGCCTCCCGAGGCTAGGTCCACTTACTTGGGTAATTGATTATGTATGATAGTGAACCTAATAACAAGTCTGATATACATGACTCTCGGGAAAAATGGCGGCTGGGGCAATTAACTTCAATTGCCACGCATCACAGCCCTTGTGTTTTCCCTTTTTAAATTTTGTGGAATGTCTTGCGACCAAAATTACTGTGAATGATTTTTCACCCAACTCACTTTTACCACGACAATTGACTTTGACTGGATTTTACTATGACATTAGTCAGGTTGCAACCAGCTTTATGAAAGAGATATCTTAAGTCTAAAGACTTATGTAATGAAAAAAACTTTTCGCTGCAGTAATGTGGGACCAGTTTGCATATTTTGTGCATTATGCAACCTTGGAATGGTATTGGACGAAAGGAATGTATAAGGACGGTCTTCATGTTGTGAGCATATGTGAAGTTCCTTCATCATCAATAAAGACGGGGATTATCTCAGCAGGTGGAACATTTTTTGTTCCAAAAGAGCACCACGGAAAGTTGCCTGTAAGATTTTTGCTTGTCTTTCGCTGTGATGATAAAATTCCAGAAGCAAACTTCGTTAATGGACACATATTGTCTTATGGCGACCACACTGTCGATCTCTCGCAACATTACCAGAGAATCAGAAAAACCTATGTTGTAGCTATTTAAGTATGTGTCATATGTTATAAGTAACATTGCAACTAAAGTTCTGAATTCAGAAACTAAGAAAACTAAATGGCATATTTATGAAAACTAGTGTGTACAACTCTGACATACATTTTCCTTTTTGTATAAACATTTTAGTTGTAAAGTTTGTTGTATAGAAAATGAAAAAAGAGTTAACATATTTTCTCTGAGTTACACTTTCCAAGTCGACTTTTCCATTTCTCATCACTTATTATATAATTTTATTTTAATAATTTATAATAATAATAAAAATTATATAAGTTTTTTTAATGTGATTTATAACAGCAATGACAATTGTAGTAATATTTACACAATTATATGTGTATAGGTGACATCAATAAAATAATATTTTTTTAGTAATATGAATTTAATTTTGAAGTTGATGTAAAATTATGGTAACTTAAATGCAACTAATTATGGTAAGTTAATTATGGTCACTTTGTTTTTGACATGGATATTGAATTTGAATATTGTTCATGTTGATAAAGGAATTTTCTTAGTGAATTTGAATTTTTACCATGTGTTAAACATAAGCTCTTCTAAAGGTTATAATAGTTTAAGTATTCATGGTCCACCTTCATGAGATATTCAAAGTTTCAATAAGATATCAATCAAAGAAGAATTAAGATAATCTTATCGTTATTCTCTAGGAGCTAGAATATGGTTTTTATTAACCAAATTGTAAAATGTGCTTTGCACTAGGCACAAAGCTAAAGAGCCAAAATCATAAGTTAGACCAATGGATAAAGTTTGTTCCTCGTCTCATATACTAGAGGCATGTCTTTGCTACCGGCAAGCATCTATAGCCTAGAAAGAGTTTCCTATTAACATTTTTTTTATGACTAAGCATTCTTGCCTTATTTTACCATTTTGATTTGCATATGTAGACACATATTTATTTCAATGTCTTTCAAACTTTTTCCTTTTGCAGTGAGAAGATAGGGGAGAAGGTTCATCAAACCCCTTAAGGGAATGGGATGGTATTTGAGAGTAATTTTTATTTGCTATGTGTTGTGATCCCTTTGGGTTAACCACTTGAAAACATTATAAGATTATCCAATAATTTTTTGTAGTGAACATAGCTCTCCATAGAATAATCAAAATACATGTAGACTCATACGAACTATATTTCTTGTGTAATCTTTTTCAGATCTATCAACATTCCATCATGACCAGGATTGTACTTTATGCTTGAGACTAACTTGTAAAAATGCTTAGATGAAGTGATTTGGTTTCACGTAATATGATATATGTCTTTCGAATGGTACCATTTGCATATCTTTATCCTTGACGCCCAAAAAACTAATTCATGAGTTTTGAAGGAACTTTGAGGTTAGTCGATGCCAAAGGTTTCAAATTATCAATTTGAGCACTAAGAACCTCACAAAACATAGTCCATGGAGATGGATATCTGCAATCAAAGCAACCTGTAATACTTATAAAACCGAAGACAATCAAAATAATCTAGAGCAAACGAACAACTTGGTTTTTGTAATATCCCAAATTTTTGTCCTAACACTTATAGGAATGAGCCTATTGATTATGATGTTATCTTGATTTTTTTATATACTGGGTTGAATACCCCACTACATATGAACATGATGATTTGTTTTATATAGTGTGCATAAGCCAATTGTTGATTATATATATATACTTGTTTTGCGTCACGCATGGACCCTGAAGCACATGATTGATGAGATGTTTTGTGTTGAGCGAGGAGATCTGGAGCACATCAGTAATTGATGTTTTGTGTTGAGCAAGAGGCTCTGGAGCGCATGAGTGATTAATGTTTGTGTTGAGCGAGAAGCTCTGGATCACATGAGTATTATATTTGTGTTGAGCATGAAGCTCTGGAACACATGAAAAGATAATTTGGAAGTGTTCGGAATAAGCCCTAGAGCCTTCCATGTTGATGTTGAGCATAAGCTCTGGAACATCGAATCCTTGGCCATTGTATCCCTAGGTGTATCCTACAAGTACATCCTAGCATTAGTGTTGAGCAAGAAGCTCTCAAATTGCACTAAGTTTGTAACTCCCTGTTTTTAGCGTTAGGTGTGGGCTCTTGTAAGTGCTAGGAGTTACTAAAAAGAATAAATCATTCCTAAGTGAAAAACGACTCAAGAAAAATATTGATCTCATCTAACTTATTTATAAGTGATTAAATGAAATCTCAAATTTATGTTTCTCATCAAGTACTGAAGAATTACCATGTTATACGAGGGAAGCCAACATGCAAGGGTGTTTAGAGTTGCCTACCCTAGTATACCTAACCATCTACCTGATGAAATTAATGAAGAAAGTATCATGAGTCTAAGGATCACAATATGTGATACCCTAAGACAAATGATAACAAATAATATATTATTATATATTTTATACAGAGCATGTACAAAGAGTACACATACTAATAATATTAATAATGTAAGAAAGAAGGAAAAGTTCCATCTACTATTATTATTACTAAGAGAAAATTAAATATTATAATACCTACAAAAGTTCAATTAGGAACTAGTTAAAAGTTCCAAAGTTTAAATATTAAAAATACCTAAATTAAATAAAAAGGGTTAAATCAAGAAATCAAATGATTCTTGATTTAACTGCCTCTTTGATTGAAAAGTCTGTCTATAAAGTCCCAAGCCAAAGAGAGGCATCGGGATCTCTTCCATATTTTTGGAGTCATTATTATGCCTCATTATTCTCAAGAGAGTTCTTGGAGAAAATTTTCCTAAGAGAAAAAAGGAGAACTGATCGAGACCTGATATACCAGTTAGGGCAGCCTTACCTTAGGAGCTCTAGCTACTTGCATGCTAGAACCAACTCAGGGGGATCCAGATTAAAACCTGGAATGGTTCCGGGTCATGGTTCGGTGGAACGTGGTAGTTCCCAAGTGATTTAGTCATCTATACAGAGGTGATATTTTCCTATGAATTGTTAATGCTGGGTAATTGAATGTGCAAGTTTCAGCAATTAGAAGAGCTTCACTTTTCAGGTATGAGGTTATTGACTGCCTATTTCATTATCTACAATAACTGTCAGCTAGATTATGCAAGTGTTTATGTTATATTTCTAACCCTATGTTCGTTTTTTTTCCTCTCAAATTCTTTTAGGGTTTACATTTTAATTATAAACCCTAGGCTGTAATTTAATTCATGTGTAATAATTATCAAGGGTTTTGTCCTTTTAGTTTTACTTCTGTATTTTCATTTACAACTTAAACTTCGGTTCCTAAGACCTATGAACTATCCTAGGAAGGCATGTGTGTTTAGTTGTCTATGTACTCTACTGGCAGATTTAATATTTCTAGCATATATAGGTGTAGAAGTAAAAGACTATTTCATATTAAGCTTTAAAAAGAACCCTAACCCATTTTAAGCAATACTATAAACTCGATATTCTACATCTAAGAATAATCATAATTTGAAATATTAAAGCTAAGATAAAAATCAACAAAGAACTCTCGTGATCTGTATAAACATTATCATTCTTCTTTAAAACAAATATTATCATAAATCAAAGCTACAGACCAAGTATTGAGACCATCTAATGGTTCACGATTTATTACGATCAACTACATCAACAAATTTGTAATATAGTAAACTAATTATACACATAAATAATCCATCACAAATATAAAAAATCAAACCCTTAAATATTTACAGTAATCATTTAAAACAAACATAACATCATTTACAGTAATCATCTAAAAACAAACATAATATCATTTACAGGTATTCATTTAAAACAAACATAATTACACAAAGGTCAGAGGATCGATTTCTGTGGGCATTAAAGCCCAAATCGTATCCATATAAATTAAACCCTCATCACAGTAAACGACCCAAGATCTAATCCTGTAGGGTCTATTAATATTTTACAAAGCCACGCTATATTACTTATACACAAGCTGTAAACAAAACATAAAATCTCTACACAGAGGTCGAAAGACCCATTTCAATATATAGGGTGCAATCTATGGCCCTTGGCCTTTTACATATCCAAATTTTACCCTGTCAACGTTTACCAAAAGAGACCACTGAGAGTCCCATGGGTACACCACAGACAACCCCCATATCATATTACACAACGAAATCATAAACAGTAACTATGTTATCGCAGCTACCATGGCGGGAAATGCCAATGGCATATACAGCATGGCCCCAAAGCCATAACGTTGTCACACATTTCAGCCATACAACTAACGCAAACAACAAATGTGAATCCACACAGTCTAGTGATAACCTTAACATAAAATCAAACACAGTATGCAATTATTGTTAAACATAATCATTATCAAAAGACACAAGAATTGCATAGTCGTTCATAAATCGACCATTGCACCATTGCAAGAAATGGTGCTTCCCATATCCAGTAGCATAATCAAAACATTATTTACAAAATACAGAGAGCCTGTCAAGAAGTCACCTAGGCCCTTTTTGTGGCACAAAGCACCCATTAATAAATCCTGATACATTTCAAGCTCAGGCCCGAAGGCATTTAAAACCCCAACAACAAAACCCCAATCCTGTCGCTTTACAAAACAAAGAGCTCATTTAAGTTACAGTCAAATCCCAACCCAAAACGCATCCATTAGAAACCAGACTCAAGCAAATTCAAATCTACAACGAGTGATAACTTAGTCATAACCACGAAGCTAAGAGGGGACAAGTAAACACTTGTCCAACAAGATTACCCAAATGGGTATGGCTTTGTCCATGACCTTTCCCCCAAGTAGCGATCCAATCTCATTTCGCCACACCCTGTAACATTCAACCACAAGGAAAAAACCACAATGATAAATATGCCAATAATCAAACCAAACAATCAAATTATGCTGCAAAACCAGACTACCATCATACCTATCAAGCCATTGTCGTTTCGCCTCATTCCACCATGCAGGAGCAGAGCACAAGTAGTGAGGATACGAATGATCCAAACTAACGACTGAACCAAGCCCTAAGTTGGGTTTCCACATTTCTCAAGGCACATTTATGTCATCACCCTAGCCTCCAATGTTGTTTGTAAAAACCCACAAATACATAGTTCTAGTCACGACGTTAAACCTTATCCCAAAACCATTGCGAATTGCATAACCCATTCATGCATCGAATAACTTAGGCTTTTAGCCCTAAGTCCATGGCATAAGAAATATGCCATGGAATGTTTAAGCCAAGGTTTTTACAAATATTCTCCAACTATGTAAAAACCATATAGTAAAATTATGTTAGGCCATGAACAAGTCATAACCCTTTACACTGTAGTAAACAGGTATCCCATAAATAATAATTCTGTGTCACACAAGTAGTAAGTGCAGTAGTGACCCCATCACTATCATAAATTTCGTAATGATAATAAAAATAATCATTGTAATGTCACTAGGATAGATCTGAAAATGCGAGTGCTAGTGACCAAAACGATCAGCACTTTTTGTTAAGCTTTATAAACAAGTTTTCTGTCACCAAGTGCACCTGCACCCAAATGGAACATGAATGCATTAGTTCGATAGAACTAAGTAAGACTGATGTGACAAGTACAAATGGTTACCTCTCATTTTTAATATTATTAATCCTCCCTTGTCCAATTTGGTCATATGTCTAAATCAGGAGTCATGTCTAAATCCGGAGTCCTTCCAGTCTATTTTTAGTCACTAGCACCATTGGTTCCACTTGGCTTAATTGGGGCACATGTTCCAGTTACTAAAGTATGGGGAACACTAATTGAGGCCTAATTCCACTGATTTCACTTGCATGCATCAGTTTAGGAGCCTCCTAGATCAATCCTTACAATTTAGGAGCCACTAGGAGTGACAAGACCAACCTTCATCAGTTGAGTTCAGTTAGTGACTAGTCAAGCTAAGTTAGGAGTCAGTTACATTCAGTTCTAGTCCTCTACATGCAGTTAGTGCTAGTTTTGCATGGCTACATGCACAAGAGGTGCATTACTCACCTACCACAGTCAATTAGCCTTATTTAACACTGAATTAGACACTTGAGTTGTGTTTTAGAACTCCGATGAACTCCGATAATGATTTCGACAAGGTCAGTTAAGTATTGAGTCCTCCGATAATGATTTAGACAAGGTCTTAGTTACCTACAGTCAAGTAGAGTCTAATAAATTAGAATTTCCTCATGTGGATTTGAATTGCATGTGGCTATTTATGCATTGTATTACATTGTAATTAATCATCTAATTACTTTTTTATTAATGAAAGCATTCGCAGTTGGAAGCCATTTTTGCATTGTTTCATTCTTCAATTGTTGAGTAAATTGTGTGATATATATTGTGAGTTGTGTGTTTATCCATATATCTATGTGCTCAATTTAATATGGTATCAGAGCCTCACTGGAAAAGGCACTTCTCCTCCTCAGATGTCCTACTGGATCATTTTTTGAGCAAACTTGCTCCTTCCAGCATTGCACCAAAATTCGAAGGTTTACCACTTAATACCCCAAGTTAAGGAATTATTGATCAAGCTTGTTTGATCAACTATGTTAGGTGTGATGAAAACCTGAAATGTGCAGGATGTCTGACCTTACTTTTTCTTTTTTTGTAATTGCAAGTACAACTTCGAATGCATTCATCAATTCCTCTTCTCACCCTATTCACAAACTATTCAGAATGGAAGAAGAAGATGATTTCATCTCTGATAAGACAAGGTCTCTATGAGGTGTCTATTGGACTCGGTGAAGAGTTTTTAGTGAGAATGGCTGGCTGAATTAATGTGATGCATTGTAATGTCCCCAAAAATTGAAAAAAAAAATTATATGCTAGTGAAAACTACCCAAAGGGGATCATTATTTCTCATGCGGAATTACATGTGCTACTTATACTTTCGATCTCTTCAAAAACTTTGTATTGTTAATCTCTTATGCAATCAGTGATTATTAGTTCATTCACTTCTTATGTCTTAATTATGTTATTTAAACTATTGATACATCTTAGTTATTACTATCGGTGAATTCATGAATTGTATATATCATTGTTTTACTCTTGCACATGTGTACTTTGTTTATTTAATAAAAACTAAATTAACTTTGTTTATGGGAACAAAGTGGTGGAGTGGCGGGACTTGTTCTCCCATGACAGTTTGAGAGGTAAAGTATTACTCAGTTATGCAGGCTTACTTAGTTCAATCGAACTAAGGCACCTCTATTATTTACCTACATAGTTCATTACTTTGCGACAGGATCTGGTGTAAACTGTGCTAACCATCTTGATCCTAGAGGACCCACTGCTAGTGGTTATGTCGCTTATCGACTTGGTTTTATAACTTGGTAAGTTTCATTATCGTCTAATTAACTATCACAGCTAAATTTCATGTACACTAATTATTCTTCGTTATGTTTTAAATTCGTTAGTCTATATGTCATTAATACATTTTGCATTCTATGTATATTCTTACTATACCTATTAACAACTTTTATGTCCTTTTTATTGACATGTTAATAAATTGGTTTTAAAAGCAGACCTTGGATTTTTATAGTCAGAGATGTTAAAAAGTTAACATAGCATATTGCATATGCCATGTTCGCTAAGCATTTATGCTTAACACTTTTTGTATTGGATTTGAATACAAGGCTATAAGCCTAAAGTGTATTTTGTTTTAACTTCTAAGGTGTATGCCTTATGGAATTATACCTTGGACTAACACCACCTATGGACTATGTAATATCATGATCTTACCATAATGCAAACCTTGTAAAACATAATCACTATGATAGAGTTTGGGTGGCGACATAACATATGGTATAAACATATGGTATCAGGATTTAAGCTTTATGTGAGAGGTGGTATCGTTGTAATGCAACAAAAAAATACTATGGAGAGTGGGTTTTTACGTGGGTTTAATGGTTTCCAGCTGGTGCATTCAATGCGCTTGGTGAAATGTGACAGCCTTCCCTTAGGCTTGGCTCACGATGGTTGTGTGTTGTTTGTCATTTGGGTTTCGCTCTTTGGCTCTATGCAGGGGTAAACCATGGAGGCGACCTCCAGACTGTGAGGTATGCCCATGCTAATTTTAACATGCTTGCTCATTGGTTTGGTTTAACGTTTGCTCAGTCATACTTCTCATCCTTCCTTTTTGCTTTTGTTTTGCAGGTGTCGAAAGGGAAAGAGGAGCAATGTGGCTTTGCTTCTGTGGGTTCCAAACATTGACATTCGTTGCTAAGGTAATCCTGTGAGCAGATATTTACTTGCTAACCTTCGGCCCTCTTGGGCAGACTGCGCATAGGTTTTTGTTTGGAATTGGGTTTTATGCTATGGGTTTCGATGTGGCATTTTAAACTTCACCTTTGGGCATACGATTTCATACTTGGGTTTTAAACAATGTTGACAATGGCTTCGGTTGTGGGTGAAGTCGCACCCCTTCTGGTTCTGTGTATAAATTTGGATTTGTAAATTTTGCTTGGGCTATTAGTAGCAAAATAGGAATTTTTGGGCTTCGTAGCACATTTGGTTTTTCTGGTTAAGCAAATCGTTTTCGTTGGGGCATTTTATCCATGGGCTACACCATTACTTGCAATGGTGTGTTATACCATTGGCATGCCTTTGTAAACTTGTTTATAAGTTTTAATATGGTGACTGTGTGGTTTACTTAGCAATCTCTGTGTAAATGGATGCATACTGTTTTTATTACTTGATTTACCATGGTTTAAACTGTGATGTGCATAGCACAATTTCGCTGCGTTTATTTTATGGTTATGGTTGATTTATGTGGGCATTAGTCGACTTGAACATTCTGTGTATTACAGCGTTACTTAGTTTATAATGTAATATATAGGAAGCGTGGGTATAGGTCATGCCTTGAATGGCATGCGCCTTCCCACAGTGCTTCGATAGTATAGCATAGGGCTAAATTGGTAGAGTTTGTGTATTAGATTTAACAATTGGTCGAGACCGTGACTTATGTGAGCGCTATGCATTAGTGGGTTTCGTAGAGGCCAAGGTTTACAGACCCTCGATGGCATTTTTTGTCTAAATGTAAATGGACTCTGTGTATTTATATTTTAATGGGTGTATTTTATAAACCACATCCCGCATACGATTTGATGTATAGCGTGGCCTATGTGAGAATGGTTATAGGATTTGGTTGTCATTTTGTATATACATTACGTATGCTTTGTTATTATGGCTTTGCCTTGGTCTAGCATCCATCGGATCGATGTCGCAACCTTTGTTGGAAAGCAGGGTTTTTAATGTAATGAGTTGTAATGAAATGTATTTTAATAAATAGAACAAGATGGGCTTGCATGCCCATAGGATTCGATTCCTGTTACTGTTTGCAATAAATGGATTTATGATATGATTTTGATGTTGTTTTACTATGATATGATTTACTGTATAAGATATATTATTTTAATTTGGCTATGGTAATGTTTATTGAGTTATGTAAATTTGTTTATGAATTATAATAAAAGAATTGTAAAGGACCACATGGATGGTCATGATGCCTCCTCTGATTATTTATAATGGTGTTTCAACTATGTGGAGTATTTTTAATGTAAATTTGTAATATGGATACAGACCTTGAAAGGTCTTAGATGGGTTATTTAATTTTGGAAATAAATGTATAGATAATTTTCATAACGATTTATACCTGATGGTCTTATTTATATGTATATATAATTATCTTATAAAATAGTTCTAGTTGTAAGTAATACCCTAAGGTATCTATTTAGTATATTTTATTCTTTAAACTTACTCCTATGATTAAATCTATTGCAATCTGAATCATATCTCTACTGAAAAATGTAATATGTCAGTAGAGATATAAATAATAGGTGGACAATAAATATCAGGTCTGGATTTACCTAGTTTTACAGTAATAAATTTCTGAATATTGAATGAATACAGAAACAAACTTTAGAGCTGGAAACCTAGCTATAAACACCCTATGATAATATTTACTACCCTAGGAAGTATTGAAGAGAATACAAACCCTAGCAAAATCGATGGAGAACATTAATTACATAGGGTAAGTAAATTCATTAGAAACATTCATCTAACATATTCATTATATAATCTAAAAGATAGCATAGACAGTCTAGGGTTAGATTTTAAGAAATGTAACCCTAGGATATATGGATAGAATCAATCAATTCCAGGGTTAATAATGTATATAAAAACTTTTACCTAAAGCAGCCAACATTTACCCTAGAAATGAACTTTGACATACTAAGAACTCATCCCTGTAATTTATCTTCCTGAAGCTCCTTTAACGGATGAACGTGCACACTTTTTAAATAACCAACATTATCAATTTAAGACACATCTAACCTCTGATTTTGATGACCAAATCACTTGGGAACTACCACGTTCCTCCCAACCATGATTCGAAACCATTCCTGGTTCTAATCTGGATCCCCCCTGTGATGGACTCCAACATGTAAGCATATTAGAGATCCTAAGGTAGGGTTTCCTAACTGGTATTCAGTTTTGAATCAATCCTCTTTTTCTTGTAGAAAAATTTCTCCAAGAAAACACTTGAGAGAAAAATAGGAAGAATAAGCATTCTCCTAGATAAAAATCAGAACCCCAAGATTTTGCTTGGCTTGAGTCTTTATATACAGACTTTTCAGTCAAAGGGGCAATTAAATCAAGAAATCCTTGATTTCTTGATTTGACCCTTTTTAATTTACGAGGGTAATTTTCAATTCTTAACCTAGGAACTTTTAACTAGTTCCTAGTTAGTCTTTCATAGATATTTCACTATTTATTAATCCTTTAATAATAAATAATAATTGGTGGAGATTTTCTTCTTTCTTTATTTAATTATATAATTAATCATAATTAATTCTTTATGCATACTATGTATAAAATACATAGTATTAAATACTTGTTAACATTTGTCTTCAGGCATCATGTATCATGATCCCTAAACCTAACGGCACTTCTTTATGAGGGTCAAGTAGATAGATGGTTTAGGTCTACTAGGATAGGCAACTCCAAACATCCTTACATGTCGGATTTCCCTCGTCTAACGCGGTAGTTCTCCAGTACTTGATGAGAATACAGAAATTCAAAATTTCATTTAATCACTTAAAAATAATTATGATGAGATCAATATTATTCTCGAGTTGTTTCCACTCGGAGGTGATTTTAATCTTTTTAGTATCCCCTAGAGCTTACCAGATCCCATACTCAATGCTTATAACAAGAATTTACAAACATAGTGCAATTCCAGAGCTCTCACTCAACACTGAATGCCAGGATGTACTTGTACGATACACCTAGGGATACAATGGCCAAGGATCCGATGCTCCAAAGCTTATGCTCAACATCAACATGGAATGCTCCAGAGCTTATGCCCAACATTTCCAATTATATTTTCATGTGTTCCAGATCTTTGTGCTCAACAAAAATGTAAGTATTCATGTGCTCCAGAGCCTCTTGCTCAACACAAAACATCTCATCGATCATGTGCTTCAGGTTCCACGCCCTACACAAAAAATTTCATCCATCATGTGCTTCAGGGTCCACGCCCAACACAACCAACATATATTTACATATATATATCATCAACAATTGGCTTACGCCCAATATACAAAGAAAATCATCATGTTCATATGCAGTGGGGTATTTGACCCAATACAAAAATAAAACATCAATATAATCATCATGATTAAATAGGCTCGTGCCTATAAATGGTAGGTCCAAAATTTGGGATATTACATGCAGCTTTTGGAACAATGACACTAGCTCTTTCTCCTAGATTTTTCTACCTTATTAGATGTATTGAAAGCCCAAAGAAACTCTCGACAAGATTGGATAGAACCTTTGGAAAGATTGATGAGGATCATAATAGCTCCTTGGAGAGCACATCCATCACCATAAGAGTTCCTGATCCAAAATTCTCAGCCTCTACTCTCTCTGCTGAATTTTTTCAAGATGAAAAATAAGTAAAGTCCTCCTCTAGTGATTTTCCTTTGAATTATGTGCAAAATTTGCAAGTAATTGCTTCCGAAAGTGAAGAGAAATTTGATTTTTCTCCCTCGAATGTTGCTACTGGTGTGGAAATATGTAATACCTTGGATATTTTGGAAGAAATATAAGACTAAGAGAGTGATCCATTCATTCCCCATGATCTAGATCTTCCAACAAAGTCCTACAGGATTCCATGCACCAAAATTCAGAATTTTGAAGAAGAAGAAAAATGTGCATCTACCATATCGATGGACCATACTCAGTGGATATGATATGAACCTTATTGTATCTGATATGATCTTATTTAGATCTGATCTGATATTTCTTGGTTCAATATTTCAGGTTCATAAGCTTTCGGTACTGCTTGTAGTTGTTCTCATTAATTTTTTGAAGAAATAAGCACCACAAGTCTCCTTCAAAACTGTTGTTGGGGATTTGATTTCATTTCACAGTTTTGGATATGATACATACCCATTCAGATATGATTTAATTTCTGATATGATATTTATTTGGTTCAAATTTTAATATCCAAGAGCCTGCAGTCATGCTTGTAGTTGCTCTCACCAATTTCGGTGTGAAAAATCAAGTACCGCAATTCTTCCTCAAAATTGTTGTTGGGGATTTGGCATTAGTTTCCTCTTATAAGGTTGATGATATTTTTTTTGTGATTCATTAGCCATTTTTCAAGCTATATCAGATTATGGATCTCAATCATTCGCTCTCCATAATCCCAGGTCTTCTCTACTTTTTGTCACATCCTCATCTCCTCATAGAACTAGTAAAGAGGAATATTTTCTGCATCAGCCTGGACACTTGCTCCTGAGACTTGGGGATTTTTTTACCACTCATTGTTTGTTGTTCATGGCTGCAACATATCAGGTTATTGAGTATTCCTCACTTAGTTTGAATCCTCAAGAACATTTTCTCACTTATTAGTTGATTTTAGTTGCTCTAAATGGGTCCAATCTTCATCCAGCAGTTGTCTATATTTCTAATTTAGTTGAGCATATTATTCTTCTTCCAAAGAGTAATATTCCTCCAGACATAATGATGGAAAGTTTCACATGCTAGGCCCCAAGATACATGTGCATAGAAGAACCAGATTGATCCTGATTCTACCTACTTAATTAGAGGGGGGGATTTTTTCCCATGTGGTTTTTTCCCTAGCTCCTTGTATTGAGTAGTTACTTTACTTTACTTGATGTAATGGGTGACCTATGGTCTTAGTTACCAGGGCCCATAGATTTTCCAAGTTAGCATTCAGGGGGGGGTTTAGGATTACTAATCCTCCCTTGTCTGATTTGGTCATATGTCTAAATCATGAGCCATGTCTAAAACAGGAGTCGTTCCAGCCTATTTTTAGTCACTAGCACCATTGGGTCCACTTAGCCTAATTGGGGCACATGTTCTTGTTACTAAAGTACGGGGAACACTAATTAATTCCTTCTGCCACTAATTGGACTTGCATGCATCAGTTTAGGAACCTCCTATATCAATCCCTACAATTTAGGAGCCTCCTAGATCAATCCCTACAATTTAGGAGCCATTGGGAGTGCTGACACCAACCTTCATTAGTTGAGTTCAGTTAGTGACTAGTCAAGCTAAGTTAGGAGTCAGTTACATTCAGTTAGCACTAGGTTTTCATGGATGCATGCAGGAGAGGTTCATTCCTCACCTACCACGATCATTTAGCCTTAGTTAACCCTGAATTACACACTTGATTTGTCTTTTACAACTCCAATGAACTCCGATAATTATTTAGACATGGTCAGTTAACAATTGAGTGCTATGATAATGATTTAGACAAGGTCGTAGTTACCTACAGTAAAGTAGAGTCTAATCAATTCGAATTTCCTCATGTGGATTCGAATTGCATGTGGCTACTTAGCCATTGTATTACATTGTAATTAATCATCTAATTAATTTTTTATTAATGAAAGAATTCACAGTTGCAAACCATTTTTGCATTGTTTCATTCTTCAATTGCTGAGTAAATTGTGTGATATATCTTGTGAGTGGTGTGTTTGTCCACAGATCTATGTGCTCAGTTTAATACTTAGGTTGTTACAAGGGAAACTAGTGCCGCCACTCCACCCCTTTGTTTCCAAGAACAAAGTTAAGTTAGAATCATGTATACGACAATAAGCACATGTTATAAACAATGAAGTATGTAATCAAATAACTAACTTACACATCAATGATTAACCATAGTACAAACATTAATCAACATCACAACAATGTAAGTAACACGGTAATAACCGAATTGAGAAGTATAGAAGCAGGACATAAGAACAGCTTACGAAAATACAACAATATAATCAGAGTACGACACATTCCACAAAGTTCAATTAATGTCTAGCATAGGTAGTTTCGACAAGCCTAATAAAAATAATTATTTTCAATTTTTTGGGACATTACAAGTGGTATCAGAGCCCAGTTTCAACACTAAGAGACCTAATCGGCGTACCAGACATTCCTTACAAGGAAAATAAAGTATGTTTTAAATTTTGGTAACTAACAAAAAAATTTCTTGTTATTAACATTTGCAATTTCAAGAATTTTTACAGAACAGTTCAAATCATGAACACTGAAGAAGATAACGGTCAGCAAGGGAAATTGAATACCCCCACACAAGAAGAAGAACTGGTGGTGGAACTGAATCCTGACATTATGAAAACCATACAAAGTCTTCAAGCAGACTTGAAAAGTTTTAGAGATGACAATATGAATGAAAGAAAGGAACAACAAGCAATCAATGAAGCATTGCTGTGAAATATGACGAGATGAATCCCGCAGGGAAAATCCACTCATTCCACAAACAGGTTCAAGAAGGAACCTTATCATAAATGAGCCAACAGCCAAAGAGAAGAAGGAAAAGAGGAACATATCGCTGAATCTCCAGAAGGAGAATATCACAGTCCTTCCGATGAGGACTCTCTTTCTCCATACAGAAAGAAACAAAGAAGTGATGACAATCTCCAGGGGAAGTTCAGAAAAAATAAGAGCCCCAACCTATGAAGGAGAATTGAACACAGGGGAGAAAGCTGAAGAATGGCTGTTGAGTATGAGAAAAAAAATTCGGGTGCATAACTACTCTAGCGAAATGAAGGATCGACTAATCATCTATAATTTAAATGGAAAAGCAGCGAGATGGTGGAGAGACTTGAAGCATACCAAGAAAGATAAGGTAAGAGAAATACGGTAGAGTAAATTCCGCAAGATATTTCAAGAAAAATATATGTTGGAAAGATTCTTCGATAGAAAGGTGAAAGAGTTTCACGAGTTACATATGGGATCCATGACTATGGATGCTTTTATTAACATATTTTTAGATCTGTTACATTATGTGCCATACATTAAGGACGAAAAGTTAAAGATCCAGCAGTTTTTAGGATGCCTTCCTCCCAACTTTCAGGAAAGGATTGAGTTCGACATGCCTAAAACCTTGGACACCACATTGCACAAAGCTAGGCTCTCCTATGAGCATAGACAGCTAAGGCAAGAGGACATGAGCAAAAGCAAAGGCAAGTTTAAGAACTTCTCTCACAACCACAAATTGGGTTTTAAACCACCCACTTACAGGAAATAGAAAAATAGTTTTTTAGCAAACAAGAACTTCAACAAATTAGGTACAAATCCATATGTACCAGCTCCAAATGTTAACAAGCCAGTAGCAACTGGGGGATCCAATGCTACCCCGCTACAGATCAAATGATGGAAATGTAGTGGGCCTCATTATCCTCGATATTGTAAGAACGAGACCAATGGGGTCTTGCACAACTTACACGAAGAACGAACGGTAGAGGACATAGCCGGAACACCATGAATTTATGCACCCTTGGATGGCTGACAGGCAGACCATCAAGCTACCATGGCTGAGATAGAAGGTAAAATCTTAAACACTTCTATGTCAATACTGATTGACCCTGGTGCTTGCTGAAGCTATGTATCACCTAAAATTGTATATGTATGTAAACTAGGAAAAGAAAAACATGATAAACCTTGGCCGGTACAATTAGCCATAAGTACAAAACAGTAAGTTTCGGAAATAGTTAAAGATTGTGAGGTAAACTTGAATGGTTTTCCTACAAGAGTAAACCTGAACATCCTACCCTTAGGATCATATGATATACTTATTGACATGGACTTGTTGGAACAACACCATGTCATGCTTGATTTCTTACACAAGTCAATCTTGTGTACAAATAGACAAGGGGATCAAGTGAATATTCAAGGCATACCAAAGAAAGTCTCGGTAAGATAGATATCTGCCTTACAAGCAAAGAAGTGCGTTAGAAAAGGATGCAAGTTGTTTGCAGTAAATATTTGAGACATAGAGGCTGAAAGAGAACAACACATAGAGAATTTTCCCATTCTTGTAGAATTCAAGGATGTATTCCCTAAGGAAATCCCTCGATTACATCCAAAACGAGACCTATACTTTTCCATAGAACTAACACCAGGATCGGTTTTGACTTTGAAGTCCCCTTACCACATGAGTGCACCAGAGTTGGTGGAACTCAAACTGTAGTTGCAGGAGTTGATAGAGAAGGGATATATCCAACCAAGTGTGTCCCCTTGGGGAGAACATATACTTTTTGTAAAGAAGAAGGATGGTACGCTATAGATGTGCATCGATTACCATCAGCTTAACAAGATGACTATCAAGAACTGATACCCACTCCCTAGGATCGATGACTTGTTCCACCAAGTAGGAAGAGCCAAGATCTTTTAAAAGATCAACCTGTGATCTCGATACCATCAAGTACAGATTCACGATGAGGATATTCACAAAAACTCCTTTCGTACAAGGTACGAGCACTACGAGTTTGTAGTAATGTCATTTGAGTTAACCAATGCACCCACAAACTTTATGTGTATGATGAAAAATATATTAAGTAAATATCTCGATAAATTTGTTTTGGTCTTTATAGATGGCATCCTAGTTTACTCTAAGAGTAAAGAGGAGCACGAAGAAGACGTCTGCATAGTGCTATGGGTGTTACGAGAACACCATCTCTATGCCAAGTTTAGTAAATGTGATTTTTACAAACCACAGATACAGTACTTCGGTCACATTGTCTCCGAGACAGGGATAACTGTGGCCTGAAAAAGATTAGAGCCATAGAAGACTAGCCTACCCCTACTAGTGTCACCGACATTAGATCCTTTTTGGGATTAGTCGGATATTATCGAAATTTCATTGAGAAATTATCGAGAATAGCTTGTCCCATGAATGCTTTGCAGAAGAAGGAAAATAAGTTCTAATGGATGACCAAGTGCGAGGAAAGTTCTCAAAAGCTTAAGCAACTTTTTACCACCGCACCGATACTATAAATTGCAGATCTTGATGGGGATTTTAGTTTTTGTAGGTATGCAAGCACGGAAGAGCTCGTAGGATTCCTCTTGCAGAATGATTATGTCATCTGTTATGAACCGCAAAAGTTAAAAGAACATGAGCAGAACTACCCCACACATGATCTTGAGTTAGATGCCATCATTCACGCCTTGAAGATATGGAGGCACTACTTCATGGGAAGGAAATTGTAACACCCCGGTTTTGACCCTGTTTGCATTAAATATACATGATACATATATTGTAAATAATCATGGTGTGGAGCTAAAGGAAAAGGCCCCACCATGGATTTGGTTATGTTATGTTTCGGATAGAAATTGTCACCGATGGTATATCGGGACATGTGGCATACATATTAAATTGTGGCATCATGTAACTATACATCTTTAATTAAATAACCCCAACCAGCTATGTTCACTACAACCAAATTGAGAAGGGGCATGATTTCCTAAGGTTAAGGGTGGGAATGTTAAACCATGAACCTATGGGGGAAAAGCCATGTGTCACCACCCTGTTTGACTGCTCGCCTTCCCTTGTCTCATTCGACCACCATTTTAATGTTCTGCTGTTGGTTAGGGAAATTAATGCTAGCAGTGGAGTGTGGCAATACTGCCATGCCTTTCCCACATGCACACTCCACCAGGATGACCCTCACGCTGGCAAGGAAAACCACTACGCCATGATCCCACTCTCTCCATGACTGCACTTTATCCAGCGCCAATGGTTCAGTTTCCTTATGTGGGCTGAGTTAAAAGGATCCATGATCCATTGTTTGGGGGTTGGTTCTTCCTTCTCTCACACTGATTGTCGGTCTGTGGATATGTTTTTCCTTCTGTTCACATAGAGAATTGATTTTCCCTGGGTATTATCGGACTGTTCATTGTTTTGTCCTACATGGTGGATCACGTGTTGTAGATTGTTGTGGTTTCCTCACTGATCACTGGCTTTAGTCTCCTCCACATATTGTTGAATGTGTTCTTCCTTTACAAAGTAGTATTTGTTGTAGATTGCGGTGGTTCGTTTGCTGTTGTTTCCGCACTTTTGTTGGTTGAGTTGCCTTTGTGATTTGGGTTGTTGTAGATCACTGTGAAATATTTTTGGCCACGATAGGGTCAAGGATGATTCAGAGACTTATTTTCCCCTGTCAAAGCTTTAATTGCGGGTTTTCTGCAAGCACGCAGTGATTGGTCTTTGGACTACATTGGAGTGGTGATGAGGGCCTGATGTGCTTGAAAAACCTAGATGGCCTGATAAACCCAATGTTGTTGGCTTGGCTGATCTGAGGTTCGCTTGATAAACCCAACTGTGTTGTCTTGGCTGAATTGTGTACCCTTATGGTGTTGTTATCCTTGTCTATGTGTAATCCTGTTAGTTCCTTATTCCTTGGGGAATCATGCCCAGCTCAGGGGTGGCAGCGTTGATGAGAGATTAAGGAGCACGCGGGCCTATGGTTGGGTGGAACGTTGCAGCGACATAGCTGGTTGCGGGACAAGTTCTCATTAAGATAAGTATTCTTGACTAATCTGTTTTGCAATCTTATTTATTGCTGATGAATAATGATGATGTACATGTTGAATGTTGAATTGTATATGAATGCATGTTGTTTTGCTTCCACTATGTATATGAATGATTAGTGCATCGTAGGATGTTTTATGTTTTAAGTAATCTTGTTACAGCATTATATGTATGTATTTTCATGTTCATGGGGCTAGATGCCCAAATGATTGATGTATGGTAGCGTCCTCTTCACCGGTCGGAGGGTCGGCAACGTTACAGTGTGGTATCAGAGCTCTGGTTGCAGCATGGGCCTGAATGGGCCATGAAGATGCAGTGAAAAAGTGTATGTTGCAGCATTTGGGCCTTAGAGGGCCATGAAAGAACAGTTAACAGAGCCAGGTTGTTTACTGCCTAGAAGAAAGTAGGAGAAAATTCACAAAAAAATTCTAAGTGCCAGAATTGTCGGCTCATCGGAAAACTTAGTGGGAAGTTCTTCCGACCCAGCGGAATGTGTAGTCTGAAGACCACTCGATGTGGACTGTCGGTGATAGGTGAAGGATATATGAGGAGATCGCTGAAACGCCAATGGAGAAGAGACAAAAGAGAAAAAAATTGAAAAATTTTCTAGGTCCGACCATCGGCGATTGGCAGAAGTTAGTTGATTGCATCGCCGATGATTAGACGATGGAACCGTCGATGAACATCGAAAAGGCCTAGTTGTTCATGCATCCATCGTTGCAGCTGGCTAGTGGACTATCCTTCTGATGGATAGAGTCCCCAAACACCAATTCCACAGCAAATATTTGTTCTGACAGCCGATACGGAGCGGCGGAAAACTGAAGTGATAAGACTATAGGAAATCGGCGATGATTAAAGGATTGGATCGTTGATAATTAGTTGATGACATAGCCGCAACGTTGAAGAATAGATAGTGAAGGCATCGATATACGTCGGCAAAGAATAGAATATTTTTGAGCCGATGAAGTGTAGGAAAGAAGGAATTTCGGAAAAAAAATTCTAAGTATGGGAATCAACAATCGTTGACGAAACTTAGTGGATGCGGGAGCCGCAGTTTCGGCGGAGATCAGCTAAATGTCGCCGAAACCCTAGCCCAAATTAGTCGAAGAAACACTCGATATTGACTTTCGGCGTCGGCAAAGACTAGTTGAGCGGATCAGCAAAAATTAGATGAAGGAACCGCCGAAACGTCATTGCCATCGAAATAATTTAGCTGATGAAAGAGCTGACAAGCGGCAAGAAAAAGAAAATTTTTGGAAATATTATGCTAAGTGTCGGACCTAGTCTGATGAAGCTCCAACAAGACCATCAGTGATCGGCGAAGATTAGTTGATTGGATCGTCGATGATTAGTTGAGGGAGTAGCCACAGTGTCGGTGGGAAATAGTTAATGAAATAGCTAACAGAGTGTCACAGGAAGAAGAAAAAGAAAATTTTCGCCGAGATTTTTCTAAGTGTTGGAAACCATCGGCGATTGGTGGAAGTTACTTAATGAGACCGTCGATGGATGCTGATCGGAAAAAGTTAAGGGTTGTGAAACCACCGTTGCAGATGTCTCTGAGACTAACCATCTGATGCCACAGCTGGATGTTGCTCCGACCGTCGATTGAAAAACCTTATTTGTTGAATCCGCTGACACCGCGGATCTGTTTAGTATTGGATCATCGAAACGTAGTGGTTAAACCATCTGACGCCGTAGTTGCTAGTCATTCCGACTGTCAATAGAGTTATGGCCGCAGAAACTCTAGAAAATTCATTGGTCGTCGTTGTGGAAGCCTAAAGAACTAGCCACCTGATGGGTAGAGGACTCGATTGCCGACGCTGTAGTGCTTAGAATATCCAATCGCCGATAAAGGTTTTTGCAACCTCAATAAAGGGCTCGAAATCTTAGAGGACTGAAGGTCCGATATAGCAGAGGAAATTAGACAAATCACCCATCGATACAGTGTAGAGAATTAGTTGTTCTAACTGCTGACATGTCGAAAGGTTAGTGAAGAAAGGACCCGATAAATAGCCCTTGACATCACCGATGCAGATTGGAAGTTTAGGCGATTTGCTTGTCAAAACGCCGGAAAATTTGTAGGGAAGACACCCGATAAGGAGAAGGAAATTTTGGGTTTTTTAAAATGGAATTTTTCTCAGCAAATTCCAACTGTTTCAGCAGATTTCAGCAAACTGTCAGTGGATTACATAGTTGAACAAGAGATAGAGAAAATTCTGGGTTTTAGCAAAATTGTTGTTTTATAAAATTCCAGAAGAGGAAGGTAAGTAGTTTTGATTTATATTAATGATATGCATCTAACAGTTTGCTACTAACACACTTGTAGAATTATAGACACCTCCAAGAGTAGTACTCCAGAAAGAACAATGTGGTAAAGCAAGAGGTAATTCAGTCATGATAACCCATGATGGATATGATGCTCGGGATTCTTACGAGTGTGTAGGAGATGCCATGGGAGAAAATGTTCGTAATGGAAATGATGACATAAATTCTAATGGAAGGAGATTCCAAGAGACACTGTTCGAGGTTGCAGCCACCATGAGAAGCTTGATTAAAGCCCAGGAAGAGCAGCATCAGTTGAATGCTACCATGTTGCATATTTTGACATACTTGCAAAAGAAGATAGATTCTGGATGAGGTACATCAAGGCCAGAAGACAGTAAGAGCAGAACTAGGAGGAGGAGAAGGAATTCCAGTGGATCATCTGACTCTAAAGAATCTAGTGGAGATACAAGTTCATCTTCTCGTAAAAGGAAAAGAAGAAGACACCATAGGGATCGCTCTCGGGATGAATTTAAGAAATCTAAGACTCCTACATTTGATGGTGAGATAAAGACTGGACAAGAGGATGAAGCTTGGCCTCTGGGGATAAAGAAGTACTTTCAAGTGCAGGATTATTCAAGAAACATGAAGACAAAAGAGTTGTCATATTCAATCTAAATGGAAGAGCATCCATTTGGTGGGAACAATTCAAGCAAGTAAAGAAGATCAGTGAAAGGAAACTGAAGTGGAAGCAGTTCAAGAAGTATTTCAGGCAGAAATACCTCTCTGACAGGTATTATGATGACAAGATCAAGGAGTTGCATGAGCTGATATTGGGACAGCAGACCATGGATGAATATGCAAACAAGTTCTTAGAATTGTTGAGGTATGTCTGGTACATCAAAGATGAAAAAGTGAAGGTCCAGCTATTTCTGAGTGGATTGCCTCAGTCTTATAAAGATAGAATTGAGTTTTATGAACCTAGAACTCTTGAAGAAGCAATAAGGAAGGCTAAGTATTGCTATGAGCAAAGCAAGGGTAAACCTGACTACCATAAGGCCTGGAAGGACAAGAAGAATGAGAATTTTGACCAAAGAAAGAAATGTTTCAAACCTTCTAGATTCAAGAATCAGCAGAAGCAGCCATCCCAAGCTGTAAGTAATCCAGTGGGAATGACAGGTGGAAAGCCTAAAGAACCACAAAAGAACAAAAGTCCACTAAAATGTTGGAAATGTGAAGGACCCCACTTGCGCAGATATTTTCCACTTGAGAATGAAAGTACAAGGCCAGCTTATAACATTCAGGAAGCAAAAAAAGTGGGTCAAGTAGCAAGGGCAGTCCCTAGAATTTATGTAGAACTGGAGGACCACCAGGAAAATCATCAGTCAACTGTGGTTGAAGTTGCAGGTAAGATTGTTGAACAATCTATTTCTATTTTGATTGACCCTGGTTCTACTCACAGTTACATTACTCCTAGAGTAGTGGAGATTTGTGCTTTTAAGAAAGTAAAGCATAGGAAATATTGGTTAGTTCAGCTAGCCACTGGAACTAAGAGAAAAGTCAGTGAAGTAGTGGAGAAATTCCCATTGGCTATGAATGGATTGATCACCTATGTAGATCCGAATGTTCTACCGCTTGGTTCCTATGATGTTCTCATTGGAATGGATTGGTTAGAAGCTCATAGAGTAAAGCTTGACTGTTACAACAAGACTTTTGAATGCACAGATGAAGAAGGAAACCCAGTAGTTGTAAAATGTATTACAAAGGTAATTTCAGTAAGGCGGGTTTCAGCAATGCAGTTGAAGAAGTTCTGTAGGAAAGGTTGCCAGTTGTATGCAGCTCATATTCTGGAACCAACAGAAGATGGAACTCCTAGATTGGAGGAACACCAGGTGTTACAGGAATTCAAGGATGTGTTTCCTGGTGAGATTCCAGGGCTTCCTCCAAAAAGGGACATTGATTTCACCATTGAACTTGTGCCAAGAGCAGCACCAGTGTCCAAGACACCCTATAGAATGAGTACACTGGAGATGATAGAATTGAATATGCAACTGCAAGAGTTGTTGGAAAAGAAGTATATCTGGCCGAGTGTGTCTCCTTGGGGAGCACTGGTTCTGTTTGTAAAGAAGAAATATGGTACACTCAGGTTATGTATTGATTACAGACAGTTGAACAAAGTTACTGTGAAGAATAAATATCCTTTACCTAGGATTGATGACCTCTTTGATCAAATGAGAGGAGTAAAGGTATTTTCCAAGATTGACTTGAGATCTGGTTACCGTCAGGTGAGAATCGAGGATGAATACTACCATCATACCTATCAATACATTGTCATTTTTCCTATCAAGACATTGTCATTTTTCCTCTTTCCACCATGCAGGAGTAGAGCACAAGAAGCAAAGCTGCGAATGAACCAAACTAACGAATAAACCAAGCCCTAAGTTGGGTTTCCACCTTTTCTGAGGCACATTTATGTTGCCACCCTGTCCTCCAATATCGTTTACAAAAACCCACAAATCGATAGTTTTGGTCACGACGTTAAACCTTGTCCCAAAACCATTGCGAATTGCATAAACCCATTCATGCATCGAATAACTTAGGCTTTAAGCACTAAGTCCATGGCATATGAAATATGCCATGGAATGTTAAACCCAAGATTTTTACAAATCTTCTCCAAATATATAAAAACCATATAGTAAAATTATGTTAGGACATGAACATTTCATAAGCCTTTACACCGTAGTAAACAGGTATCCCATAAATAATAAGTCTGTGTTAGACAAGTAGTAAGTGCAGTAGTGACCCCATCACTATCATAAATTTCATAAAGATATTAAAAATAATCAGTGTAATGTCACTAGGATAGATATGCAGATGCAAGCGCTAGTGACCAAAACAATCAGCACTTTTCGTTAAGCTTTATAAACAGGTTTTCCATTACCAAGTGAAACTGCATGCAAATGGGACATGAATGCATTAGTTCGACAAAACTAAGTAAGCCTAATGTGGAAAATAGAAACTGTTACCTCTCAGGTGGTTATAAAAAATGAAGTATGTAATCAAATAACTAACTTACACATCAATGCTTAACCATAGCAACAATAGTAATCAACATCCCAACAACGTAAGTAACATGGTAATAACTGCATCAAGAAGTATGGAATCAGGACATAAGAACAACTTACTACAATACAGCAGTACAATCATAGTATGACACATTTCACAAAGCTCAATTAATGTCTAGCATAGGTAGTTTTGACTAGCCTAATATTTTTTTTTTTCAATTTTTGGGGAAATTACAAAAACTTACAGCCATAAATACGAATTTTGAATTTACAAGGATGTTTCACCTATTAAAGAGCTTTGGATCTTCGACACTTTTACAAACCACAAAACACAGAAGCTTGAGCTTCAAACTCTTCACAAAGTTTTTCTTATTCTTCTCCGCACTTCTCTTTATCTCTCTGTCTATTTTTTCTTCTCTATCTATCTCTTGAGAGTGTATATTACAGATTTACAATCTTCTTCATATAGGAAACATCTACCGACCAAAATTTCTTCTCTTTGAAGCAATTTCAAATCAACAAGTTCCCCTTTAAAAAGCACAAAAAGATGAAACACTGTGAAGCCATGGTGTCAAGGAAAAAATATAAAGAAACATGTCGAGATGGATTACAAGCATCACCCCATTCGACACTTTATTTCCCAAGTCGATCCTTGATTTCAAATTTGTTCGCAAAGTCATTCGCCACCTATATGCTCCCTTTCTACAAATTTATCGTACATGCAATTGATTGTTTATGTGACTGAATGAAACGATAGGACAAGATAGTCTTAAAGGATCATAAGGGGTCTCAACATTGTAGATTCCAAAGCATATTTAAAGTCTATGCATGGAAAATCAAGGGTGATTGAAGGATTTTTGTTTTGATTGATTTTCATTTGTTTCATTACGATACCATATCATTAAATTTGTTGAAAGAAGAATCATGGAGTTTCAAAATATTCAAACAACAAAGTGACCAAAAATAAATTAGGGGCTTTTTGAGTCCAACATATGAAACATTTTTTTAGGATTAAGTAAGGTTAATACCAATGCGATAAGTACTAACATAAATTTTACATGTCTATTATGCCCTGATTTATCTTTTATTTCCCTCGTATTCCCCTGAGCTTAGTTATACAAGCCCATATGACTTCACCCAGTTACTAGTTTTGTTTCACTACCAAAAGTTTAAGCAGGAGGAGCACGAGCAGTTAGGAGGCATGAGAAGTTAAGGGTGCCGATGAAGCAACACGAGTTGTTAAAATATGTAGGATAGATTTATTGTGGAATTTTTTCACATGCATGTAGCACTTTAAAATGACCAATCATAACCTTTTTCACTACACTGAATTAACTATTGAATCAACCTCTTAATCTCCTGCTGCTGTATAAACATTAGCAAGATAAACACTAGGCTAAGATAAAAGCACTAGATTGTTAGTGTTTTTGCCTCGTAAGGCTAGGGCCACTTACTTGGGAAAATGATTGTGTCTGATAGTGAACCTAATAACTGAACTAAGTCTGATATACATGACTTTCAGGAAAAATGACGTTCACAATAATTAACTTGAGTTACTGTGCATCACAACCCTTGTGTTTTTCTTTTTTAACTTTTGCAGAATGTCTTGCGACCAAACTACCTGCGACGAAATTAATGAGAGTGAATTTTCACATGACTCACTTTTACCTCGACAGACTTACATGAATTCACCCAGATTTTACTGCGACATGAATTAGGTTACAACCAACTCATGTCCAACAAACTTTATGAAAGAGATATATTCAGTCTAAAGAATTATGTTATGAAGAACACTTTTCACTGCGGTAACCTGGGATAAACTGAGACAAAACTATTGCAACTCACTGACAATATTATTTAACCCAATATTAAATAAGATTTGTGTCGAACCCTTCTGTGCATAAGAAATAGAACTTTTACGCAGTGAAATAAATTTGGATTCTTTGTGTTTTTACTTACAGTAAATGTAAACAACATTCACTCTAATAAATCTGGAGAAGATGTGGAGCTAAATAGGATTGTATCCCTTGCCAATGATTTTGTAAATATTTCTGCAATCTCATCTTCAGACCTACGAAATTCTAAACAAATTTCTTTGTTGTTCACCAATTCTCTTATGAAATGATACCTTGTATCAATGTGTTTTGTTTTCTTGTGTAACACATGGCTCTTGGATAAGGAAATGGCTGAATCATTGTCACAGAAAAAGGTTGTTGGTTCTTGCTGGTTCAGCGACAGGTCTTTTACCATTCTACGCATCCAAATGGCTGGACATGTAGCGCCTGTAGCTGCAATGCCTGTTTCTTTGAAGCCCACGAAACAACACATGTACCAAAATGAAATGTTAGGATATTTAGACACTTAGGAGTTATTTAATATCAACTTGTGTAATATATCCATCAGGTAAAAGTGTGCTTCTTTAGTATGCATTAGTATGCATTTGTAAATATTCCAATCCGACAGTTACGATATGTTCTAGACATAGAGTGATCTGACGATTCAACTTATCGTAGATCATACCTACCATTGATCCGTGGCTTAACACCCAATTGGTCCATGATATCTATTTAAAGAGCATGGAGGGTCCTTTGCTACCTGATCGATTATGAGAATCTCATATGTAACTTTCTTTCTTTTGCATAATAAATTGCTCCAAGTAGCTATTTGGCTGGGTCCGTGGACTGTTTCCCTCTCGAGGGTTTTAACCACGTGACAAACATCAGTGTGTTGATCTATGATCTATTTGTGTGAATTAGTTGGATCAAGGTGTTTGGTCTTTTGGGAGTACCCTATGTACCCGAACATGGTATCAAAGCATTTATGAAGAGCCTCTTTCGGTTTTGATCAAGATCTGGAACCGGTGTTGCCGAAACTTTGAAAGGGTTTCTGGTTATAGATTGTTTGTGCATTTATGGCCTATGGGAGCTGTTTCATTGCATCTGGAGTGTCGTTTCCATTGGGAAATAGTTTTTGTTTCAACGAAAACCGTTTCTGGTTGATCCAGAAACACCCAATTTCGGCAAATCTGAAGGTATAATGTTACAGTGACGGATTTGTTTAAATTTTTTTTAATCTCTCATATTTTATCAGTTTTATTATTAGATATTTATTGTTTTAGTCTCGGACTATTTCCTTCCCTGGCTACATATGCTCTTTGTCGTGCACGTTGTACGATCGCGGTGAATCAGATACAAAAAGGGAAAGTTTTTTTTTCTTATCTTCTCGGCTACGTATGCTCTTTGTCATGCACCTTGTGATCACAGCAAATCAGAAACAGTGAGAAAACTTGAAAATGTAGAATTTCCGGGTAAGCTAACCAAGATCTAACTCCATTGTGTGGAAAAAGTTTTTTTTGTTTTTGTTTTTCGTTTTTTTGTGATTTGCAAGAAAAAAAGGCAAGCACGGAGAATGAGAGAGAAGAGTAAAAAAAAAACCTTCCTCTTTCCATTCTTTTATGTGCCTTTTAAACTTAGCTCACTTGGTCCAAAGTTGCTTTATTCCTTAATATGTTCTGAGTTCAAGTCTTATTAAGCTACTTTTAGTGCATGCAAATTCTATTTTCAAGTTACTTTATTGTAAAAGTGTATCTCACTTATATAAAATAAAATAAAAAGTGAGTCAGTTAAGTCTTTTAATTTATTGCCGCACTATTTAAAGTAACATTATTGTAAAAGTGAACATTAATTATTCTACAAAAGTGATTCACTTAAAAGCAACTTTATTGTAAAGTGATTTTCAAAGGTTGATCTTGGGAAGAGGGGGGTTCTTTTTTTAGTTGGGTCAAGTTAATATCTGTCACGCCACTATTGGGGACATCTTCAACATTTTCTTTGATCAAGCATAACTTCATCATCTAGAATCATTTTTCAGTGCCATTTTTTTTAAAACCGTATATTCTTTTGAGCTCTTTGCATCCAGACAGTTAGTTTCTGTTCTTTCAGCCATTAATTTACAATATGGACACCCCTTGTGATATTATACTTACAATTTCTAACTATTTCTCATGGAAATCTCGTATGTAGAATGTTCTGCGAAGTAGGGGACTTTTCAGGATAACCTCAGGGAAAGAAATAGAACCCACTGATGATGATAATAAAATTAAATGGGCAAATAGATGTGATGAAGCTCCTGGATTGATTGGGATGTCAATCTATACTAATTTGCAATTCCACATATCTGGAATTAATGAACCTGATAAAGCTTGGGAAAAGTTGGAATCTGTGTTTGGTAAACACAATGAAATTCAGGGTCATCAACTTGAGAATGAGTTGATTTCCTTGAATCCAAATGATTTTTCATGTATTCAAGACTATTTATCTAAGTATAAAACTCTTAGACTCTTATGTGAAGAATGAAAGATTAAGAAAGAAGACAAACAATGTATTTATCATATTATTTCCAAACTTGGACCTGCATATTCTGTTTTAGTATCTACATTCTACTCCATGAAAGAATCCTTGACTGCAACTAGCTATTAAGATCCTAGTCTTGAATCCTTTTTTGATTCCTTAATTAGAGAGAAAGATAAGATCATTCATCTTGGAATAATTAACAATGCAGATACATATGGGAAAGCCATATTGTCCCAACAAAAAGAAAAGTCCAAGCCTCCCAAGAAATAGATTTTTCACAATAATAAGCCAAACAACAAGGGTCCCAAACCCTCTGAGTCAGCTCCTTCTTTAAAAAATGACAAAGGATCCGAGCCAAAAGGAAAGAAGACTGAGCGTCATTGCAATTTTTGTGGGAAAGATAATCATGATGAATCTAAGTGTTTCAAGAAGATGGAAACCTTGGAAGCAGCAATGAAGAAGCACCACATCAGCCTAGATTCATCTTCAGAATCTACCTATCATGTACATGCACTTTGTGCCTCTAGTTACTCTTATACTGCATCTTCCTCTTCTACTTCAAATGAATGGCTCATTGATTCTGGAGCATCTTATCATATGGCTAAGGATCAAGCCATATTTTCTACTATGCATGAATGTAACAACAAACAAATATTTGTTGGTTATGATAGATCTCTGAGTGTTGTAGGATCTGGAACAATTCTAGTAGAAAATGGTCATTTCAATGATGTACTATGTGTTCCAAAAATTTTCTGCAATTTGTTATCAGTCTATCAAATTACTCATTCGGGTGAAGGTAAAACTAGGACGTTTACACCTCACCAAGTTGTAATCAAGGATTTTAAAAATCCTCAAAATGTCCTTGCTACTGGAACTATTGATGATATTACCAGGTTGTACAAATTTAAAAACTTTGGGTCATCACCTTTTCCTTGAGTTTTTGTTGCTCATAGTGATAACTTCAGCAAACTTTGGCATGAGAGATTTGGTCACTTAAATTATCGCTCATTGCAACAACTATGTAGAGACAATATGGTGACTGATATTTCGATGGTATCTTGCAAGGATGGTGTTTGTTTCGGTTGTGTACTCGAAAAACATCATCGAGACAGTCTTGACAAGCATGCCTCTTAGCACGCCTCGGTTCCCTTGGAGCTTGTGCATAGTGACTTGTGTGGTCCTCTTCCATCTACTTCCTTTTTTGGTTTCAAATATTTCTTAAATTTCATTGATGATTGCTCTAGATGCACTCGGGTTTACTTCCTAAAACTTAAGAGCAAAGTATTTAACATGTTCTTGGCCTACAAGGCCCTTGTTGAAAAACAATTTGGTCATCAAATTATTAAGTTAAGATCTGACAATGGAGGAGAATATGTTAACAACAAGTTCACTACTTTCTGCACTGAACAAGGAATCCAACAACAGCACATTGTTTCATATACACCACAAAAAAATGGTGTAGATGAACGGGAGAACCGCACTTTAAAATAAATGGCTAATTGTATGATCCAATCTAAGGCACTAAGTCTTCAATATTGGGTTGAGGCCATAAATTGTGCAAATTACATAGTTAATCGCACACCCACTAAAGTTTTACAAGGTGTAACACTGGAAGAAGCGTGGAGTAAAATTAAACTAGATGTAAGTCACTTCCATGTGTTTGGTTGTGAAGCATGGGCTCACATTCATGATGAAAAATGGAAAGCATTGCAGCCTAAATGTGAAAAGTGCATATTTGTTAGATATTTTGAAGATGTAAAAGGTTATAGAATTATTTAGCCACATTATCATGATATAATCATTAGAAGAGATGTTAAATTTGATGAAAATATCTTGGCCTTCCCATGCAACCGTTGATCTGAGTGGGTCCTATCACCCCTTTGTGAATTGGGATCCTGAAATTTCCAGTTCTATTTAGACCATGAAAAGAGCCATAGCTGTAGATCTACCTCTACTCATGTCATGAGCATTGATTCTTTGCATCCGGTACCACTTTTCATGATTTGGGATCATGACTTCCTCCACACAAGTTTGGCTTGTGAAATCAGCTGGGGCCATAGATCCACTTCTGCTTTCATCCCTGTCGTTAGATACTTCTACCTTTTAACCTGTTTCATAATTTGGGAAAGTTCCTTCTATCAAGCATGTTTGCTGAGTGAAACCGCTTTGGGCCATTGATCGGGGTTCACCTTGATCTTGGCCCTTCATTGTTTTCCAGTTTTAATAGACTCTGTGAATGCCAAAATTTGACCATTCTCTTGTGTCTTTAGGCCAAAAACACGCTCTATCGTCACTCCTCTTCCTTGTTCTCCTGGATCATTGGTCTATGATGCCTTTCTCTATCATTGTCGCGGCTGCAAGTCTTCACCTCTGGAGGAATCTACCACTGTATATTGAGCTCTTCTTCCTTAGTTCATGGTCTCAAAACATGGAAAATATTCCCCTGATAATCTAAAGGGTGCTCACATAATTCTCAAATGAATAGGACCTTTTTCGAGCTCTGTCAGGCCCATAAATTGACTGTTGCAAACGCAGTGCTAACAGCTGGCTCCATAAGGGATGCTATCCTCCCAGCAAGGTAGCAAAGAACCCCCATAGACCAAGTGCCAAATCCATTTGGTCATCCCCAATATTTCCATTGAAGCCTCCATTCTGCTCTAAGCTACTGCTTTAGCAAAGTTATGTCACTCTGCAAACCATGCTCTTGGCCATATTCTGAAACTGAGAACAGTTGTGACTGCAAACCTGTGCTTACAACTGAAAATGAAAACAAACTAAAATAGCAATGAAGGAAATTCTCGATGATTTCCGAGCTTATTTTTTCCTACCTACTCTACCTAACTTAGTGCATAAGTCTGATTAAGTGAAATCAGACTTCCAATGAAGCCAATCAAGCAGCTTGCCTAATAGTTTTGTTCTCCTTTCGTGCTTGATGAACAGGAATGAAATACAAAATGGAAGAAGGCTATAACAAATAAACTGATCTTTACTATAGAGATGTGACCAATCATTACCATTACCCAACCTTTCCATGTATTCTGCTATGGGGTCATAGAAAACATGGCAACCTCCATTATATCCTGTCATCTGTTCATGGGAAAACTGTCCAGGACTCCCTTCCTCTGGTGATCTATCAGGATGATACTTGGAATATCCTAGAAAAGGTCCCACATAATCTTTCTCCAATGAAACATCCATCATTTTGCTCAAAATTTCTGAAACTAGAGCTTCACTTTCTTCATGTGTCTCAGCATGAACGTCCTCCTTTTCTTTAACAGAACCAAGTAGTCATATGCCTCCTTTATGGGGTGATATTCCTGAAGGTAGAAAATTAAAAAATGTATTTATTTGAGGGTTGTTTCCTCCTTATTTGTGACTCAACACCTCATCACAAATTCCTGACATATCAATAAACAGAGAGGGATTGCATGACTATTCATCTTTATCATCTTCTCTTCCGCATAAGTTTATGGAATGCACCATACCTTCTAACTTTTGTTTCTGCTTAGAGGATTTAATAATGTTTTGTATTAATTCAAAAGCGGAATAACACAAGGGTAGGCTATCACCTCTAGCACATTCACCATCCTTTCCTGTCTCAATCTTCTAACTTTGGATTGTAGCTTGATTTTCTCCATTAGCAGACCTTGGTTCTATAACTAGCTCTTCAGGTATAGCCTCCAGATACTCCTCCTCATACTCATCGTACATAGGTACACTGAAATCCCATCTAAAATCCTCATTAATGGACCCGATGCTGAGCAGATTGCAACCTTCAGAAAAAAGGCCTACAAAACCATATGTTTATATATCAGGCTAATCATATTCCTGTCTAGCAAGTGAAATATTTAGCTGAACAGGGGTTATCCTCTTCTATTTGTAGGGCCCAACCAATTTTAAAGTATATTTTATTTTGCCACCACTGTCTTGTCCCATTAATCTTTGGGATGTTTTAAGGTTTTCCTCAACCTCCAAACAATCAGTAAACATATGCTGCAGAGTGGCTGATTTTCTTTCCAAAAGAACCAAGGACAGTTCAAGGGGAAAGGTGGTTTCATAATAGATCTTAGCAGTGTTCTTAAGAGGTTGGACCTCCTTGGGCATGTTATAATAAAATCTTTCAAATCGTCTGTTAAAACTAGATATGGCCTCACCCTCATGCCTCTTCAGGGAATAAAATTCTAAAAGTATTTCATCCAGTGTCCTTCTCCTACCCAAAAAATTTAAAAAGGTGCAAGAAAACTCTTCCCAGGTATTGATGGACTTAGGATGCAAGTGTTTGAACCATTCTTTAGCATTTCCTTGCAAAGACTGGGCAAAATTCCTCATGTAAACATCATCATGTTCTATCTCAAAAAAGTCAGAGAAATGTTCAAAGGCTTGTAAATGTTTCTCAGTAGTGAAGTCTTTGGATTCTCCATCAAATTTGGGGAGGTACTTGTAATGTTTCGCAGGAAAATTGAGGATAAGAGGCAATTGTAGTGGTTTGTCCCGGCTTGGAATACTGGGAGAGAACAGGTTAGGTGCAATAGATATGCTATTAACTGAGGTTTCATGAGGTTCATAGGGATGACCTTTAACGTCATGAGCTTCGGGAGAAAAATCTTGGTCAAAATAAAATGTACAAGACGATGCAATGCTTTTGGTTCGTAAAGAAGGATAAACAGGAATATATTCATATCTCCGTTCCGAACGAATTGAACCATAGAAGGTTGTTTTGATAAATTTAAGAAAGGATAGGAACAAACTTACAAGACAAGACAAGGCATCTTGGAAGAAACATAAACTCGAGTATCTTAAACTTTCACCATCCATTTTTGGGCCTTACAAGGAGTCTATTCTCCCTGGTGGAGCCTGACAATTTTTCTGACAATTTGATCTCTGGGTCATACCACCAGTGGAGTCGTTGAAGTTTGAATCCTTCAAGAGTGGATTTGCCATGTGAAAAGTGCTCAACCTTCTTGATGTCTAACCATTGTTCACCATCAACAACCAGACCTAAAACTATGTCGTTCTTCCCAGGGATGATCTTCAATCTCATCCCCGACAATGGTGCCAGTTTGTTAGCACCGAGATTGATCCCATAAGTTGGGAAAAAAAGGGTTCTCTCTTGGGCAACAGCAGAACCGCTTTAGACTGCGCCTCTGGTGGTGCATAGTCAAAGAGGGATTTCTCGCTTACTTTCAAGCTTTACTCACATGAAATATTCAATCAAGAACAGTCAGGAGGCTAGATTCTTGAATAGGGAAGATGTGTTGATATAAGATGCAAGCAGGACTATTAGAGAAAGGAAACATTGGGAAATGGAGTCGGAGGTCCAGGTAGGGAACATATTGCAAGAGGTAAAGAATGGCGTGAATTTACAAACAAAGGCAAGATAGCCGTCGATCTTGCAATCAGGAGATATTTAGCAGGTGATTAGTAGATGAGAGGGAACATCCCATCACGCAGAGCACCAACAAAATGAATTCTACGTAATTTTAGAAGAAAACTTAAATGAGTATCTGAAACAACAAATGGAGCATAGCATGTATGAATTCCAAACTATTATACACTCATTTCAGACATGAAAGAAATTAACAAACTAGAATGAAAACGAGATGAACATTTCACGTAAAGAGATTACATATTGAAAGAAGCAACGACACAGGAATCTCTGTCTTGAAAGACAATACTTCCTCTGCAAATTTATTCATAACACAAAAATCAGAGACTAATTACAATGGAAAGCCTCAGCCCTTGAAATTTTCCCAACCAACCCCTATCTCCCTCTATCGGGAGTGTATTTATACTATTTCAGTGCTGAGATTACTCCCCAAAACAAACCTAAAAATTGTTTCTAGTCATAATCAAATGTTAACAATCTAGAGAGTGGAACTATCACCACGATTTACAAATGTGAATAAACATCATGGAGCTGTAGCGCTTGGTAACGTGAACTGACAACGCAGAGTTTTCTTTATCTTGGTACAATGAAAGTGATCCCTATGCTGCCTACTGATGGTTAGTTGCTGACTCAGAACATTTCAAACATACCTTTCTGCCTCCTTTGACCAGCCTGCTTCTTTCAGACCATGTTTCTCAAAGGCTAACAAGAAGACCCGCGCCTCAGTGCCTGATCATTTTCCCAACTCGTCTTTCGTTTGGTAACACGGTTATAGGAGGGGACTGGGAAAAGGGTGGCCATGCACTTGATGATGATAAATGTTTTAAGAAGCTTATCATCCTTGTACCGCCCTCTCCCTCCTACGAGGAGGGTTTTCTTGCAGGTCGTGTAGTTGGGTGCATGTTTGACCTCCTCCCCACCCACGATAAAGTTGTTAAGTGGATATTATAGGGGCGCTGATGAAGGATTTGGACCTATACTATCTCAGAGTGAGCATTTGCGCCAACAGCTTAGCCACCACTAAGTGATGGGATTTTAGAGGCCATGACTGCAACTAGGAGTGTTGGAGGTACATCACTGGTATGTAAAAACCCATTCACAACACATCCAAAGGCATGGTTTTGTGGAAGCAGGTGAACCTCCCTAGGTGTTTAACATCTGTGCCCCAGCAGTTGGTGATTTCCTTGTGTAGATAACCATGATGATGAAGAAACACAATTTTATGTTTGCCAACCATTAGTATCCCTTGTCGAACTAACTTCGCAAACCACATAGCCATGGCTATCTATGAAGGAACTCAACACTTCTCATAGTTCAACCTTTACCTCTCACCATCTGTACATTTCCATACCTCAACAACTTCAGAAGATGGCACTATATAGGGAAAACCGAAACGGCCTGGAGATGGCTATACTCTTGAATACCGGTTTACGTGACAATAGCATGTGTGACGCCAGGGTGGGGATCTTCTCCTGTAGTGTTTAATTATCTTATCTGATATGGGTAGGATTTTAAGTGCTTTCTCGTGTGGCTGTCTAGCTAGTTCAAAGGATGTGGATTTGACCTTCCTTTCCTTTTCACTCACTGCGATGGTGGTGTAGAGAAAATTCATTCCACGACGTCTCTTTGCTTCATGTAGACACCAAGTTCGTTGCTTCAAAAACCTGAAACTCCTGCTTCTCTACTACTTTATTCTACGTGAATCATGTGCCAGACCCATGAGCCGAGAAAGTTAGAATCATTGGACATGACCTTAGCCTTAGGCCTATCACAAATGGCATCGGGGGAATCATCCAATCTGTTGTTAGGAAGATCATGCGTGGGAACGTCCCCTCCATTTTCATCTCCATGCTAGATGCGAAACTTACATCCCTAAGGCTTCCTCAGCCCTCCAATTTGGGGAACCTTTCACGTCCGTCATCCATGTTTCTTTACTCTGCCACCAATTTCTCTTCTCTTGATACAACAAGCAACTTTATATTGTGGCGTGTTCTTACCCATTGATTTAGATTGACCTTCCCATGCAACTGTCGATCTGAGTGGGTCCTATCACCCCTTTGTGATTTGGGATCTTGACATTGTCTGCACTAGTTTAGATCGTGAAAAGAGCCACAGCCATAGATCTACCTCTACTCTTGTCGCGATCATTGATTCTTTGCAGCTGGTACCACTTTTTGTGATTTGGAATCGCGACTTCCTCCGCACAAGTTTGGATTGCAAAATTAGCTGGGGCCATAGATCCGCTTCTGCTTTCATCCCTACCATCAGATACTTCTACCTTTTAACAAGTTTTACAATTTGGGAAATTTCCTTCTATCAAGCATGTTTGCTCAACGAAACCGCTTCAGGCCATCGATTGGGCTTCGCCTTGATCTTATCCCTTCATTGTTTTCCAATTTTAACAGACTCTACAAATGCCAAACTTTTACCATTCTCTCATGTCTTTTGGCCAAAAACACGCTCTATCATCACTCATATTCCTTGTGCTCCCAGATCATTGGTCTACGGTGATTTTCTCTGTCATTGTCGTGGATGCAAGTATTCACCTCTGGAGGAACCTACCACTGTAGATTGAGATCTTCTTCCTTATCTAACGGTCTCAAAACATAGAAAATGTGCCTCTGATAATCTGAAGGGCGCTCACATAATTTTCAAATGAATATGACCCTTTTCTAGCTCTGTCAGGCCCATAAATTGACTATTGCAAACAGAGTGCTAACAGAAGGTTTGAGCACATTTGCATACTTTGAATTCATTAACATTGTTGATGACACGAATCCATATCCCACATTGTTGGGGATAGATTCAGCCATGGAAAACCAGACCATTATGAATTTCAAGAAAGGAATCCTCTCATTCGAGAATAATGAGATGAGAGTGGTGTCTCCCATTGATCCATTAGAGGGACAAATATATTTTGATCCTTTCTACAATGATGGATAGGTTAACTACCTTGACCAGATCTACATGTCACATGCAAGAAGACTACATCAATCCAACAGCAGATGGAAACCTGAGATGGAATAGCGCGAGTTCCTGCACATCCGACTCAGGGGAGGCTTTGGAGAATTGGAAAAATAGACTACATAAATTTTCTATGAGGAGGTGTGCAATATTTACAAGGTCTGTGCAATGGGTGGAGAATGAGTAAAGAGAGCTAGCCACCTATGAGGTTTTACCTAACCTTGCATATTTCTTAACTGAGTTCGAAGGAATTGTAACAGAGTGGCAACGTTTGTCTATGCTAGATCATGTGCTAAAAGCTACGCCTACTAGATGGTTGGGTGCACACAAGTAGTCTATAACAGATTTTCCACATTGCAGAAGATTGATGGAAGTCAAATTCGGTGAAGAGGTCACCCTCATAAATCATAATTATTCAGGATTGGCAAACCCTATTGAACATCTTAACCATTGTCACATGGTATTTGCAGAATACCTGCAATAGGATTGGGTCCATAATTTCATACATACATTGGAAATGACACCTAGAACATGGTATGCATCTATGGAATTGTGGCAAGGAACCCAGGATTGGGAAGGGCTTGCTAAGAATTTCACGCACACATTCAAATTTTCCGATGAGCACCCTACAGTTGATGTTGTGCTTCAAACAATAAAGGAGAATATATTTGTTGAAATCCCTGTTTAAGAGGCCAATTCTCACCATTTCAATGCCACTATTCAGCAATGGATGGCTTGCTACAATCTGGCCAGAGACCCAAATGACAATTTGACCAACATAAACATACCGGAATCAAAGGGTGCCCGCTATTTCACCAATATAGGAGATTATTGGGATGAAGAAATAGTTGCGAAGACCACAGACTTACTCCATGAATACTAGGACCTATTCTCTACCAACTCTTTGGAGATGAAAGGGATAGTAGGAGATCTAGGGGAAATGAAAATACCCCTACGACCAGATGCTAAACCCAGTAAGCAGCAACCCTACAGGTTGAATCCCACCTATAAATAGAAGGAAAAAGCACAATTGGATCGCATGCTTGATGCATGAATTATTGAACCTGTTGAAGAGTCAGAGTGGATCAGCCCTAGAGTGATCCAGGATAAGAAAACAATAGGTGAAGTAAGGATCTGTGTCGACCTAAGGAAGTTGAACGACGCATGCTTGCACGATCCATTCCCAACACCATTTACAGATGAAGTACTTGAAAGCATTAGAGGGAAAGAGATGTATTTATTTACTGATGGCTTCTCTAGCTACCATCAAGTTAGAATTGCAAAGGAATATCACCACAAAATGACGTTTGTCACCGAATGGGGATGCCACTAGTATACAATAATGCCCTTTGGACTCAAGAATGCACCTGTTATTTTTTCTAGAATAGTAGTTTCTACTTTTAAATATTTTATTCATAAATTTATTGAGGTCTAATTTGATGATTAGACTGTGTTTGGTCTAGTAAGAGATCATATTGATAGTATATGCATGATGATGGACCGTTGTTGCCAGTATCAGATTGCCCTCAATTCTAAGAGATGTATTTTTTGTGCACCATTTGGTGTGTTGTTAGGTCACGTCATATGTCACGATGGTATTTTGGTCAACCCAACAAATATTGTGATTATTCTTGACTTACCACAGCCTACATTAGTCACAGAACTCAAATCAATGCTGGGACATACATGCTACTATAGGAATTTCATCAGAGGATATGCAGCAATCACTGCACCTTTGAATAAATTGCTGAAGAAAGATGCAAAGTTTCAATGGACAGCAGCTTGCTAGGAAAGCTTAGATAAATTAAGGAATGCAATGGCCACTGCACCAATACTTGTATTTCTAGACTAGAAGAAAGAGTTCCATGTTCATGTTGACGTGTCGTATTTCACACTCAGCATAGTCTTGACATAACTAGGAGAGGGTGCACTTGACCACCCTATTTCTTTTTCTAGTAGGAAACTATCAACAACAGGAAATAACTACATGACGACGGAAAGAGAATTCCTCACTATGTTCTATATGCTTCAAAAGTTCAGACACTATTTGTTGGGTGGACATTTTCAAATGTACATTGATCATTCAACGCTCAAATACCTAGTCAACAAGCTAGTGTTGGGGGCTAATATATATAGATGGTTCTCTTGTTTCCAAAATTTGAAAATGAAGTCATAGTCAAACCCAGTCAACTGAATGTCAGGCCAGACCACCTATCAAGGATAGAGAGTGGTGAAGAGCCAACCATCCTGGAAGATAATTTTCCAAATGCGCAACTATTTTCCATCCAGATGATGGACGATCATAACCATGTGTTTAATGCAATCATTCACTTTTTGAGCACAGGCTATGCACTTGAAGGAATGTCAACTAATCAACAAAAACATTTGGTTGTTAAATTTGTTGATTATACATTAATTGTGGGACATCTCTACAAGTTGGGTGTGAATGAAATACTACACTGCTCTATTTTTAATTATGACCGACCTTGGGTTATGAGAGAAGCACATGCTAATGTCGTAGGAGGAAATTACATGGGAAAAGCGACAGTGCGCAAGATATTCTAGGTAGGATTATGGTGGCCAACCATACACATGGATATTAAAAGCTTCTACAGGCCCTATGATATATTCCAGAGAACATGAAAACCATCGTGCCGCGACGAGATGTTGCTTGCACCGCAGATAACCCTTCAATCATTAGATAAGTGGGCAGTGATTTTGTTGGACCAATCAGTCCACCAGGAAAAAGGACTGGTGTGTGCTTCATTATCACTGCGACAGACTATTTAACCAGATGGGCTGAAGCCGTGCCTTTTAAATATTGTACCACTGCGAATGCAAAAAGTTTTTGTTTGAAAATGTAATGACCAAATTTGGATTTCCAAAGATACTACTAAGTGACCAAGTTACGCATTCTGTTAACAAAGTGATTGCTGAGCTGACTACAGAATTCCAGATCCAGCATAAGAAGACGACTCCCTATCAACCTCAGGCAAATGGAACTGTCGAAGCTTTCAACAAGATTCTGTAGAATGCATTGACCAAGGTATGCAATGTACGTCGATATGACTGGGATCAGAAAGTCTCAGTTGTGATATGGGCCTATCGCACAACTTACAAGCAACTGACATGGCACACATTATTCAGACTAGTATATGGACATGAATTTGTTGTGCCAATGGAGTACATTGTACTGAGTCTAAGAATTGTTGCGCTGATAGAGATGACCAACGGAGATGCTGTCGAACAGATATTAACACGGCTCATTCAGATGGAAGAGGAACGCTTAGTCGCAGGGTTTCATCAGACAGTTGATAAGCAACAATAGAAAGAATGGCATGGTCACTATATCCAATTCAAACCATTCAAAGTCAGAGGACTTGTCTTGCTGTACGATAGCAAATTTTTCAAACATCCAGGAAAGTTGAAGATGCATTGGCTAGGGCCATATGTGATCGAACACATCACTGATGCGGGCGTAGTAAAACTAAAGAAACTAGATGGTACGTATGTCGCAGTTATGGTGAACGGTAGTCTCCTGAAACCATACTATGACAGTCAGAAAATTCTTGGATAGAATCGTGCCGTGTGATGGAAAAAAAATGAAACATAGAGGCAAAAAGATGTAAATGGTTCTGTCGCATGTCTGCGATGGAGCCGGCGCAAAGCCCATGAAAGAGAAAAAAGCACAGTAAAAGGAGGAAAGTACTACAAAAAGAGGAAATGATAGGATGGATCGCAATAAGGTATGAATATATGGTGAATATTGAGGCAGCTATGATAGCTAAGTGTCATTAATTCGATGAGATACGAGGAGAATGACAGCGTTCTTTTTTGGTCCCATGAGTTTTCCTCAACATAACTACCATAACTGATCTAACAAGTACAACACAGTACTCAAGTTAACAACTTAATGAGGGGATGCGTTGGCCAAGAATCCTATGTGACTGATTAGACATCAACCTCCCATTGCATGATGAATACAAGATGCGTTGGAGAGTATAAGTGCAAGGATTTTCCATCAAGCATTCTTTTACGAACATAGAGTGAGCAAGAGAGAACTAGAGCTGAACGTTTATAGAGTCGAAGCCTGTCATTCCTTTGTTAGTAATCCCACACCCATGGTTATAGAGATCCCGAGTGATAGTGAGCTATCGGACGTAGCTATTATATTAGTTTTCCCAATTGAGGAATAAATACAGTCGGTCGAGATATAGCAACAACTAGAACTTGACCTGATGGCGAGAACTAGAAAGCAACCTGCTCCTGTGGCCAGCCCTACCAATATTCCAACCCCTTGTTTCTCACCCTGTTTCAAACCCAGTTCAGAGACTTCTAGCTACAGCTATAGCTGTGAGATCATTTAGAGAGCCAATACAGGCTTAAAAAATCACACATAGAGAGTCATCCCAGCATGACATGGCAAGGAAACGGAAGGCTAAGGCCGTTTCGGACAATACCGGTAAAGTGCCACTGGAGGAAGACACGCTGGAGGAATAATCCATGGAGGAGGCCTCCCCACCATGAAGAGGCAAGGGTGATGGTGGTAAAGATCAAAAATTCCCACATTATGTCCACCCAAGGAGAGTTGATGCGGAGGAAGTGGTGATCCCAAAGAAATCCACCATAGTATTACTAGCACCATGAATCCCTGATAATGTCCCTCTGCTAATGGACATAATGCTGAAGCTTTCCAAGTTAAGCTTCGAGGACTTCGACACTCGATAATAGGAATTTCTAAGAAGAGTGGACTGTATGGCCATGACTCAAGCCGGCCCGACTGGGCCTCAACTGCTAAGTCCAATGCAATGGGTTGAGGGTGTCAGCTAAGTAGGGTTGATGAACCTGTTATTCATTATGCATTTTGGCCACAGTATCCACACCAATATGTATGTAAACGAGCTCCTGGTATGCTTTCATAGAGGGTGCCTATGGCTCGATCAGCCATACCCTGTCAACTTTGAGCTCATCTCAGTGATCACAGGGATTCCAAAGGAAGGAAATGACCCCGCGCCATACTTGTGACAGAATAGGGATAACACCAAGATAAAGTTGGTGTATAACCTTCAGTGAATGAAACGGGGATTCTTGATTGGCCCTATTGACAATGCCAGTGTGCGGTTCATCGCAAGGATCCTCTCTTGTAAGCTATTAAACAAGATGAGGCCGACCCAAGGTACCATGGGAACAAGAGAACTTGTGGAGACGTGCACAGAAGGTATGGTTTTCAACTGGTCGTAGCTCTTTCTTAATGAACTTATTGAAGATGTAGTGCAGGCCCTGGAGGACCCTAAGCATAAATTTCACTACTCTTGGCTGCTCATGTTGGTCTCATTTACCTTGTGGGTCAATCCACCCGATTATGTACAAGTGGACATCCCACTACCTTGCCTTGGCGCAAAGTATAAAAACTTGTGGGAAGACAAGAAAAACAAGATCCGCTAGATGGACAATAACATCGATTTCTTTCTACATGCTGAAGTGCTGCGCAATATTATAAGGTGATCTCACCGAGTCTGGGATACGAAGGTGCGTAGGTATGTGGACTTCATTGCTTTCCAGGACAGTGCGCATAACATGGTTTTGGTGCTAAAGAAGGACCCAGCAAAACAAGTGCACAATGTAGGGTTCATGAGCACTAACTCTGATGTGCACGCAATCGTCCAGGAATGGTCAGATAAATGGCATGGCCCACTGGCAAAGCCACTGCTTGAAGAGAAAAAAAAAGGACCCACCAGTGGACCAACGCAATGGCCATGGAAATGAGGGAGGAGACGAGCAGGATAATTGATCGCAAGAAGAGGAAGAAAAATATGATAATGACAATATGGGAAGCTCTAATCATAGTGATTTAGAGTGCACACTTAGTCAATAGAACATCCCGACCCAACAACAAATGCAACAAGAATAATGGGATCCCCCATGCAAGAAAAGGAAATCTAGCAAGACAGATAACACAGATACCTTGACTGAGGAGGATATCCACACGCTACCCGAATTTGTAGCTGCGGTCTCCAAGGACAGCCTCACCTCTCTGAAGACCCACTAGGTAATCATAGCTTATCAAGTTGGGAACCACCTTAATAAGTTGGTAGACGCAATTAATGAGGTCAAAGCCACTGTTGAGGCTGAGACATATGGCATGGATCCCAACGTCCCATTAGTCACGCCAGAGCTAGTGTTGCCAATCAAAGTAAAAATTCAGGGGCATGCACTAGAAACAGGAACGAAGACGAGTGCATTTGATGATGTGGTCAAGGAATTTTCCAAACTTCAGATAGATTTCTCCATGCTTTCATTGGGAGAAGTCTATGAGATACATCAAGCAGTCGCATGGAAATACGGATGAGGGAGAATGTTGTTTTCTATCAAGAAACAAAACAGCAAAGGAAGGAAAAGGTGCACAAGGCCCTCCTTAAAGAAAAAGAGCAGGAACTTCAAGGGCGCTTCACCCTCGTTGCCGAGAAGAAACAAAAAAATTTGGCTCATGAGCAAAGCCACATCACATTAGCTGAAACTATCAAAAGTGTAATCATAGAATTCCCACCTCAAGCGGGACGCGAAGACAAGGATTGAGCAGCTAAGATTTCTCGGCTAGTGCAGATTGCATGTTATATCCTAAATTTTGGACCTAGCACTTATAGGCATGACCCTATTGATTATGATGTTATCTTGATGTCTTATTTTGATATATTGGGTCGAAGACCCCACTACATATGAACATGATGATTTGTTTTAGATATTGGGCGTAAGCCAATTGTTGATGATATATATATGCTTGTTTGTGTTGGGAATGGACCCTAAATCACATTATTGATGAGATGTTTTGTGTTGAGGGAGGAGCTCTAGAGCACATGAATAATTGATGTTGTGTTGAGCGAGAAGATCTGGAGCACATGAGTATTTATATTTATGTTGAGCTTGAAACTATGGAATACATGAAAACATAAGTTGGAAGTGTTGGGCATAACCCCTGAATCCTTCCATGTTGATGTTGAGCATAAGCTCTGGAACATCGGATCCTTGGCCATTGTATCCCAAGGTGTATCGTACAAGTACATCCTAGCATTAGTGTTGAGTGAAGAGCTTTGGAATTACACTAAGTTTGTAACTCCCTACTTTTAGCATTGAGTATGGGCTCTGGTAACCACTAGGAGTTACTAAAAAGAATTAATGATTCCCGTGTGAAAATGACTCGAGAAAAAAATATTGATCTCATCTGACTTATTTATAAGTGATTAAATGAAAATTTGAATTTATGTATTCTCATCAAGTACTGAATAACTACCATGTTATACGACAGAATCCAAGATGCAAGGATGTTTAGAGTTACCTAGCCTAGTATACCTAACCACCTACCTAATGACCTGAATGAAGAAAGTGTCATAAGTCTAGGGATCATAAAATATGATGCCCAAAGAGAAATGTTAACAAATGTTATATTATTATATAATTTATACATGTTATATATAAAGAATAAACATAGTAATAATGCTAATAATGAAAGAAATAAAGAGAAGATCCATTTATTATTATTATTATTACTAAGAGAAAATTAAATAGTATAATACCGACAAAAGTCTAAATAGGAACTAGTTAAAAGTTCATAAGTTAAAGTATTAAAAATACCCAAATTAAATAAGGGTTAAATCAAAACATCAAGGATTTCTTGATTTAACTATCCCTTTGACTAAAAAGTATTTCTATAAAGTCTCAAGCCAAAGAGAGGCTTGGGGATCTCATCTATCTTTTTGGAGTCATTATTCTTCTTGCTAATTTCTCAAGAGAGACTTCTTGGAGAACATTTCCCTAAGAGGAAGAAGGAGAACTGATCCAGACCCATTATACAAACTGGGACAGCCTCACCTTAGGAGCTCTAAGCTACTTGCATGTTGGAACCAGCTCAGGGGGATCCGTATTTAAACCAAGAACAATTCCGGGTCATGGTTGGGTGGAACGTGGTAGTTCCCAAGAGATTTAGTCATCTATATAGAGGTCATATCTATCTATGAATTGTTAATGATGGGTATTTGAGTGTGCAGGTTTCAGCCATTAAAGGAGCCTCACTTTTCAGGTATGAGTTTTTGAACTGCCTATTCCAATTCCTAGCATAAGTGTTGGATAGAATATATTATATGTTCTAACCCTATGCATTAGTGCTTTCCCTGTCAAATTATTTTAGGGTTTACATATTAATTTATAAAGCCTAGGCTGTAATTTAAATTCTGTGTTATAATTATCAAAAGGTTTTATCCTTTCAGTTTGTTTCTGTCATTTAGTTCCTGTTTAAATATTTATCAAGGGTTTTGTTTCCTACCATATTAATTATGTATTCTCTTTTATAGCTTAAACTCTATTCTTTGAAAGCTTAGGTTGTATTTCTAAGAACATGGCATATATATTTTAAATTGTGTAGAAACCCTACTGGCATATTTCATATTGCCAGTAGAGCCTTGCTTAGATATGAGACTAGGTTCAGTTCCATTTTTAAACAAAACAAACTATAGAATTTAATAAACTCATATACTATAAATACTAAAATTAACAATGTTATAAACATGGTATTCTTTATCTAAGAATAACTATAAATTTTAAAGTAACCAATCTAAAATAAAAACCATAAATAGACTCATGCTAACAATCAAAATGAATATCATCATAAGCCAATTAACAATCCAAGTAATAGAGACCCTATAAATGGTTCACAATTTATAACCTCTATACTATCTATATCTACCAAGTATAAACAAGAATATTATTATCAACAATATAAAGCCATGGCATAAACAGCAAATCGAACCATCTAAGTATAAAAAATACATAACAGCAATCGCGTGACATAATATAAAAGGCCCAACACGATATTACCTACAACTACCAATTAAAACACAACCATAAAATCATTACCATAATAAATTTAAATCCATATAAATACACAAAGGTCGCAGTATCGACCCCTGTGGGCATCCAAGCCCAAATCGCATGCCATAATAAAAACCACGATAATGGTACATGTGTAGTAACCATTGAAAACACCCAAGGTATTTGCACAGAGGTCACAGGATCGAATCTTGTGGACACTCAAATGCCAAATCACATCTCAATACATTTAATAAACCATCATCTTAGAAAAATGACTCAAGATCGAATCTTGTAGAGTCTCGCTACTTCTACAAGCCATGATGTACCATTTACAGGTAGGCCACATTTAAAACTTAAAACCTTTACACAGAGGTCATAAGACCCTTTTAAATTCACGTATGTTGTAATCTATGGCCTTGGACATTTTATTATAAGAACTAATAGCTCTAAAATAATATAAACCCTGTTACAAATTAACCAACAATCTCATCTTCCAACAAAGGGCTTGCACCCATAGTCGGCCTTGTTTTTCAAAAAAACATTATAATTATAAACAATAAGTATGCACCCATATACTCTATTTCAGCCACAATGGTGAGTGTCAATGCCATTCACGGCATGGCCTCATATCCATCAACACAGACTGTTAGTCACTCTTTTAATCAATACAACCAAACGAAGGTAAATTCCACACAAACCATAAGCGTATTATCTATGGAATGAACACGGTCATTAATTATTAAAAAAAATGCAACATAAGCTTATAAACACAGTCGATACCATTATCCATTGCACCATTTCAAGCAATGGTGCTATCCATTTACACATAACTTAAAACAAAAAAGTATTTATACACAGTCATCGCTTACGGCATTGCACCGTTATGAGCAATGGTGTTTCCCATGAACAAAACCATAAACCAAAATACTAATTATAAAATACACACAGATCCTATCAAAATTACAAGACTCTCTTCGTTGATAGAATCACCATATTATTTACAAATCCAAAACATTAAAATCTCGGGCGCGAAGGCCATCGAAATCCCACATCAAACCCCAAGTTTGTCACTGCACAAAACACAAAGTTCTTCCAGACATAGCCAAACCCCAAATTAAACGCATCTGTTGGAACCAGACTCAAGCAAACCCCAACCAGAGACCAGACCATACCTAATCGTGGAGCCAAGCCCTAACTTGGGCTGCCACACTTTCCAGCATGCATTAAAGGCACCAACCTGTTGTCCATTAACGACCTCCAAACCCACTTCTCTATAGTTCATACGCGTTACAATATCACATGTCTCCATTCCATGCGATGACATAAACCCACGATGCAATGTTTAAACTTAGGCTTTAAGCCCTAATTCCATGGCATATGCAATATTCCATGGAGAATTACCACCAAGGTTTTTGGTAAGTATATTCTATCCTTTCACTAATCAAAATTAGCCTTATAGGAAGTATACCCTAAGGTAAGTCATCTGACGCCAAGTATATATACCTACACATAAACAGGATAAGAATGCCTTAGTTCGTTAGAACTAAGTAAGCCTGTTGCCTCAAGTATAAAATGATTACCTCTCGGGGTCACAAGGGAAAACTAGTCCCGCCACTCCACCCCTTTGTTTCCAAGAGCAAAGTTAAGTTAGAAACATGTATACAAACAGTAATCACATACTATAATAAATGAAATACATAAACAAGTATCTAACATACACAAGAATACATAACCATAAGAATAACATAGTAATCAGCATTACGACATCATAAGTAAAAACAGTAAAATCATAACTGAAAATAAGGAAGCAGGACGCAAGAAAAAATTACGCAAAACAGCAGTACAAATAGAGTACGACACATTCTGCAAGTCCAATAATGTCCAGCATAGGTAGTTTCGACTAGCCTAATAAATAAATAAAAAATCATTTTTTTGGGACATTACATCGCAGCAGAACTGAAGAAGCAGGTTGAAGAGCTTCAAGCAAGGCAGCTGCCAAGCGCACCTCCTAAGGTGCTCAAGGAGTGAAGAAGAGCAGTGTCTGAGGATTCTGAGAAGATAAAATGAAGGAGAAACATTCTACGCTAAGGATGTAGAAGTCATTTCCACGATATGGGAAGAGCTTCTAGAAGATGTGACTGCAAAGAACATAAGAGAAAACATGCGCAAATCTAATGAGAAAATCGTTGCGGAAAAGGAAGAGATGAAGAAGTTGTCATTTCAAGAGAAAGTGACCAAGATGAAAAAGATCAAATGACTGTGGCAGGAATTCCAGGATATTCATGACCAAGAGTGGACTAGGAAAGTAGAAGTTGAGGTGCACCAGTCGGAAGCAGCATGGATCACAGGTTTGATTCATCCATTGCAATAGAAACTTGGAACCATTACGTAGTCAGTAGAGGCAGGTCCATCGAAACATATGAGTTCTGACTGAGTGGAACATTTGGCCGCACAGGAAGAAGAAGTAACAGAGGAATTTGCAAGGGTGCAACAGATGGTGAAGGAATTTCAGGGCAAGTTTGGTCCAGTGGCACAGCCAGCGCAAGAGACATAATATTTTAGGGGAGAAACATGAATTTTTGCAACAGGAAATTTTGAGGAGACTTCCCCTTCTTCTTCGTGGCTCAAGACGAGCCACATGTGAGTGTTGGAAGCTTGTTCGGCCAGGAAAGGTGCACAAAGAAGAAGTTGGTACACAAGCAAGGAAGGAAATTTACGTGCACAATGAGGAGGAGAGTAGGTCACAAAGGAAGCAAAGGGACCGGTGAAGAAGGATAGGACATGTGCATGATAGAGGAAATGCATGCTTACAGGTGTGTATGTGGGTAATGGCCAGAAAGCGACACATCTGGAAGATCATGGCTGCTAAAGTCGATGTAAGCCAGCAGACAACGCACGTATGAAGTAATATATGTAACTCAGGCTGATAGTGCCTTGTGTCAGTCTATGATATCTTGTAACCATTTTTTACGATTGATTATGACCTGTAACTGATGAACATTATGTAGTCGACCTTACGTGGTCCTCTAGAGGTTATAAATAGGAAGAACCTGATCTGTATAAGGGTTCATCGTTGTTCACCATTGTTGGTTTTTGATTGGTGGTTCATTCGTCAAGTCACTCAGTTTTGATAAGGAAGTTAGGGTTAGAGGGAAAGAAGACTCAGAGAACATTCTAGTAGCAGTAGAAGGTTGTTGAGCCATGGATCTTGCAGCTATGTGCATAGACCACTACTGGTAAAAGTAATCTGCAACTAAATGCGCAGACAGTAGGTAGAAGAGTCGATCCAGGATGTGTGCGTATCAGTAAGAGTAGATAGAAGAATAAACCAGAGAGCATGAGAGAAATAATATTGAGTCAGAAAGACATATCATAAGAACAGTCTGCAAGTCACAGAATGCAAGGTCCTATATCCATTTCTCATGCCAAATGAAGAGCACCTTGGTGGTTTTTCCCAGATGGGTTTCCACATTATTTCCTGTGTTGAATGATTGATTGATGTTGAATGTTTATGTGAATGTCAAGTATTTGCTTACGGTATAATGATGAGTTATTTTTGAATGTATGGCGCCATCTTATTAATCAATGAATGAATGCATTTTTAAAGCATTGTTGGAATGTTGTGAATAAGTTCATGGATAATTTCCTAAGTTAAAGCATAAGTCACACACTGTCTATCAATACAAGGAGTCGATTGTGTCGCACAAGTTGTGCCAGTTGTTGAGATTAAGGACAGGGTGGTGTCACATGCATGCTGCCATACAGTTGTGCCTAGTCGCACAGTAATATAATCCATCGTCATGTTTCCTTTGTTGATCACCTTGGCCGTGTGCCAAGGGAATATAATCCCTCACCAACTAAGGAAACATGGTTTTGGAAGTTACCCGTTAGATATATTGGGTGAGACTGTGCCTGCCTCACAGGTGTTTTCAATTAATCTTGCTCTATCGGGCTGATTTCTTGTGGTGTCTTATTGGTATTGTATTTTTGTTGAACCGCGGGTCAAGACAAGAAGGAGAAAGAGGCCAACATGGGATAAGTAATAACATGAAGTTTACATGTCTATTCTACCCTGCTTTATCTAGTATTTCCCTTGTATTTCCATGAGATTAGTTATACAAGCCCATATGACTTCACCCAGTTACTAGTTTTTTTTCACTACTAGAAGTTTAAGTAGGAGGAGCACCAGAAGTTAAAGGTGTCAATGAAGAAGCATGAGTTGTTAAAATATGTAGGATAGATTAATTGTGGAATTGTTTCACATGCATGTATGACTTTCAAACGACCAATCATAACCTCTTTCACCAGATTGAATCAACTACTGAATCAACCGCTTAATATCCTCCTTAATCTCCTGCTGATGTAGAACCATTAGCAAGATAAACACTAGGATAAGATAAAAGCACTAGGTTTTTAGTGTTTTTACCTCCTGAGGCTAGGGCCACTTAATTGGGAAAATGCTTATGTCTGATAGTGAACGTAATAAGAAGTCTTATACACATGACTCCAGGGAAAAACAGAGGTCAAGGAAATTAACTTGAGTTAACGTGCATCACAGCCCTTGTGTTTTCCCTTTTTAACTTTTGGGGAATGTCTTGCAGCCAAAATACCTACGATGGAATTAATGCGAGTGACTTTTCACCTGACTCACTTTTACCACGACAAACTTACTTTACTTTGACTGGATTTTACTATGGCATGAATTAGGTTGCGACCAGCTTTATGAAAGAGATATCTTAAGTCTAAATACTTATATTATGAAAACACTTTTCACTGTGGTAACATGCGATAAACTGTGACACAACTATTGCAACTCACTCATAATATTTAACCCAATATTAAATAATATTTGTGTCGAAGCCTTCTGTGCATAAAAACTAGAACTTTTAGCGGTGAAACAAATTTGGATTCTTTGTCTTTCACTTACAGTAAATGCAAAACAACATTCGCTCTGGTAAATATGGAGAAGATGTGTGGGTAAATAAAACTTGCATTAAACAATAAACTTGTGGATTTATATTTCTTGCAATGGCATAACAAAAAACTTACAGCCGTAAATACAAATTTGCAATTTGCGAGGATGTTTCACCTGCTACAGAGCTTTGGCTCTTCAACACTTTTACAAACCACAAAACACAGAATATTGAGCTTCAAACTCTTCACATAGTTTTTCTTCTTCTTCTCTCTATTTGTTTTGTCTTCTCTATCTATCTCTTGAGAGTGTATATTACAAATTTACAATCTTCTTCATATAGGAAACTTCTACAACTAAAATTTCTTCTCTCTGAAGCAATTTCAAATCAATAAGTTCCCCTTGAAAAATAACAAAAAATGAATAACTTTGAAGTCATGGTGTCAAGGAAAAAATATAAAGAAACATGTCGATCTGGATTAGAAGCATCACCCCCTTCGACACTTTATTGCCGAAGTTGATCCCTGATTTCAAATTTGTTTGCAAAGTCATTCGCCACCTATATGTTCCCTTTCTAAAAATTTATCGTGCATGCAATGGACTGTTAATGTCACTAAACGAAACAATAGGACAACATACTCTTAAAGGATTATAACGGGTCTCAACATTGTATATTCCAAAGCATATTTTAAGTCTATGCATGGAAAATCAAGGGTGATTGAATGTTTGTTTTGTTTGATTTCCATTTGTTTCATTACAATACCATATCATTAAATTTGTTGAAACAAGAATCATGTAGTTTCAAAATATTCAAACAACAAAGTGACCAAAAATAAATTAGGGCCTTTTAGACTCCAACATATGAAACATTTTTTTAGGATTAACTAAGGTTCATACCAATGGGATAAGTACTAACATAAATTTTACATGTCTATTATGCCCTGGTTTATCTTTGCTTTCCCCTATATTCCCATGAGCTTAGTTATACAATCTCATATGACTTTGTTAGATTTTTATCATTTAAGCTATATGATCTTAAGATCTTATCTGAGAGAATAAAAAGCACAGCAATCAATCACAAGAGACAATGAACACAAAGATTTTCCTTGGGGAAACCATAAAGGAGAAAACCCCACAAATTCCTTAGAGATAGAATGAGCACCAAAAGTAAAACCCAAAGATACAAATATGATCTCCCGAAAACAGTCGTCTCTCTCTTTCTTGTCCCGACTTCTTCTCTCTCTCAGTTATGCACTACAACTGAGTGTGAGTGACTATGATAAATATAGAGGCTCACTCTCTATTTATATTCTTTCGATCAATTAATATTTTACTCTGTTATGTAGGCTCAAGTAATCCTAACTTTGTCATGTAGGCTCGAGTAACCACAAGTAGGGTACTAATGACCCGACTTACAATGGAGGGGACTTCCTCATGACTTTTAGTAATTCTCCTGATAGGAACATCGAGGTACAAATAAATACCAGTGATTCTCTTGATAGGAGCATTGGGGACCAATGAAATACAATATATACAAGTGAATACATTCCGAATTTACAAATACATCAACACTCCCTCTTAAATATGAAAGTATTCTCTTGACACAATTCATTAGCACAAGTCTTCTTCTCTGGGTCATCATCAAAGCTGGATCATCACTGGATCATCATCAAATCTGAATCATCACTAGATCATCATCAAACCTGGATCATCATCAAAGTTGGATCATCATCAAAGTTGGATCATCATCATCACTACTTTTTCTATCTCGATCAAATGGTGCTATCTCTAAATTCTACTCGTCACAAGAAGTTCTACAGATACTGCCCTTTTTCATGCTGGTTGTAGGCCTAGCCTCTAGGTATGTCTTCATCTTCTTCAGCACTTATATCTAACCTAGTCAAAAAGGCCTTCCCAGCACTTACATCTGACCATGGGAGGAACACATCCACCACCATGTCAGAAAGGCACGCCCAACACTCACATCTGACCTCATCATGTCAGAAAGGCCCAGCACTCACATCCAACCTCATCGTGTCAGAAAGGCTCGTCCAACACTCACATCTAACCACATCATGTTAGAAAGGCCCAGCACTCACATCTGACCTCATCATGTTAGAAAGGCTCGTCTAGCACTCACATCTAACCTCATCATGTCACAAAGGCTCAGCACTCACATCTAACCTCATCATGTCAAAAAGGCTCATCCAGCACTCACATTTGACCTCTTCATGTCAAAAAGGCTCAACACTTACATCTGACCATGGGAGGCCCAACCTACCACCATGTCAGAATGGCTCTACACTTACATCTAACCATGGGAGGCCCAGCCTACCACCATGTCAGAATGGATCAACACTTACATCTGACCATGGGAGGAACCAATCCTACCACCATGTCAGAAAGGCTCAGCACTTACATCTGACCATGGGAGGAACCAATCCTACCACCATGTTAGAAAGGCTCAACACTTACATCTAACCATGGGAGGAACAAATCCTACAACCATGTTAAAAAGGCTCATGGAATCATCACTTCCCCTTAGAAGGAACCTTGATCTAGAGAACACCAAGCTTCTCCGTGAAGTACTCAAACTTCACTCTAACCATTTCTAGCATAAAATCATATCAGGGCTGTATACATCCAAGGATAACCTGTGGGATTTGCTAGGACCGATTACATCTGAGGAAAACCTACAGGACCTTCTATGTCTGAGCCACCTACAATTTCACCAGGATTTTATGCTAATACAACATGTCTCACCAGCTATGCTAGAACTCCCTCTTTCGAGATATCATGATCTGGATCACATACTAGAGCTTCACTGCTTCTCTCTGCATCATACAAAAATGCAATTCATATCAATCAAATCAAATAATAGTTTTCAAAAGAAACATACTACCTCCCAAATAACCGATCAAGTGGCAACATGTTTTGCCTCGGCTGTTCTCAGTGCCATGCAGGACTCCTTCCTACTAAATCAAGAGATCACACCTGATCTCATACTGAAGCAACACCCTAAATTTCTCTTCCTATTAATGGCACTTCCTCCCCAATCTGAATCCACATAACCCTCCAGGTTAGTCTTCTGATTCATTTCATACTTGAGCCCATACTCAATTGTACCCGCAGGTACCTCACTGCATGCTTTACAACCATCAAGTGAAAATGTCTCAATGTGTTCACAACAAAGAAAATATAGGGTCTCGTATTCGTCAAGTACATCAATCACCCACATCGTAGCATCAACCGACTTTGATGAAGCATCTCTCAATAGCTTCAGGTTCGATGCCATAGGTGTGGTCATGGCCTTGCAGTCCATCATCCTGAACCACTTCAGGATCTCTAATGCATACTTCCGTTATCCTAGGGAGATTCCATCCACATTTTGCCACACCTCCATGCCTAGAAAGTAGTGCATCATATCTAATTCCTTCATCTTGAACTCAGCAGCAAGTCTCCTTCTTGCAACTTTAGTAAGTTCCTCTTTTCTGTTAGGAACAAGTCATCGATATATAACAGGAGCATCACTGGTATTCCACCTTCAACCTTGAAGTAATGAGGTTGGAATCTGCTTTACTCTCAATAAAGCCTAGAGTCATTAGTAATCTATCCATCCTGTTGTACCAAGTCGAACCTCAAGATCTTCTGTTGTCACTCCCTCTGAAGCGGAGCATCATTCTCCCTCTGTCTTTCATACTCTATGCATTGAAACATTCTACACCAGAGTGACAAGTATCTTCCTCTGCTACTAATATTCTATGTATCCATCTAGTTTCACTGGATACCAAAATCCTCTATCTTGAAAACATTCTTCTCGCACCCATCTGTGAGCTTTTCATCCTCTATAGGATTTCATCTTCAACCTTGTAGCAAAGGTTAAGATATTCATCACTCTAGGTGATCTTCAAGCTCCTCATGTATGTGTTATCCCATCGGTGTCTTCTGAGCTCATATAAGGCCTTCTTTAATTTGCACACATGAGTTTGCCTATCATGTATCTCCACTCCCACTAGCTACAAATTTCTCTTCGTAGTCTATGCCTTCTTTCTGTGAGAAGCCTCATGATATGAATCTTTCCTTGTATTCCATGATGTTGTCATCTACTACATGCTTGATCTTTCAGATCCATATGGAAGATACTATGAACTTCCCTTCAGATCTTCGACATCACATTCTAGTCATCATTCTTCATTTTGGATTATTAGAGTGAATCTTGAACTGTCGTCACTTATTCTTTGGAACAAGTCTCATCCTTGTTTTCTTGTAGGCGATTGTACATGATCTTTCCTACAAGTCAAATGCACCAGTTTTATGGTTAGAAACATTTCATAAGGCATATTCATAATGGAAAATTCGTATGCATAAAGATATGATCATGCAACTATTTTAGCCAATACAACATTCATCCATATCTCATGGAAACTTTCTAGATGCCTTCCATCTCTACCAAGACATGATTGATATTGTGCACTAATCCAATATGTCAGCAAAGAGGTTTCATTCTAGATAAGTAGCAATGCAAAGTTGTATAGAACCATGGGCTACATACCCATCACATACATATTAGTAGTATACTACCATAAATGCAAACATTCTATCATGCATTACACATCAATTGAATATAAACAAATGCATAACAAAATAATATCATGAAATACAATTGAATACTTATCTTTATTCATTTCATGGGTAGACTCCTTCTTAATCCTTTGGCTTCATCATCTTCTTCATTCATAACAGCATCATTTCTTATCCAAATGCTAATATGGATAAGAGGTTCTTCAAGAGTTGAGTCCTTCATATCTGTCATCACTTGAGGGATCTTCTCTGGATCGTGAGAGCTTGATCTTCAGTTGCTCCCATTTTCTCTTCTCTTATTATGAGTTGATCTTCTTCTTGTGTTCTCTCTTCCTAGATTCTTGCAGAAAGTAATCACTTCCTTCTGGCACACATTCCTCGAATGAATGAATCCCATGATCCTGGGAGGCCATTCAAGGTGGTTATCACAATTTCTATATTCTCTAATTCTTCATCCACTGCTTCAAGTTGTTCTTTGATTTGAGAGACCCTTGTAAAGTTTGACTGTATGGTCTCTGCATTCTGGATTTTTACATTCTTCAACTGGTTTCTCAAAGTAATATTTTGATTTATGTTCTTCCCTTCAAATAGACTAGTCAAGGAATCAAACATCCTTTTAGGTGTCTTTAGGGAAGAAACTTGTGGTATAAGGTGATCCTTGATTGAATCAGCAATGATCTTCTTGGCCTTGACCGAGTTCTTCTTGTGTAAGGATTTAGCCTCATCTCCCTCTGGAACTAGAACCTCTCCACTTATGTAGGTGTCCAATTCATTTTCTTCAAGAACCAGTGAAAACTTATACTTCCATGCTTGGAAGTTTTCAGCTTCACCAAGCTTGTCATCAAGCTGGTGTGATAGGCCATTTTGAAATGAGAACCTCAAATGTAAATAGCAAAATATTAGATCTTATCGATTTGAGGTGTTCGTCCTGGTTCAGGATCTGGCTGATCTAGGGTTTCTCATAGAAACCCTAATTTTCAAAACTTGGAATATTTCATATCTAACTAGATATAAAGATGGGCCTCTTTAAGGTGAGTTGTCCAATGTACTCCATTTCTGAAAACAGTGGAGGGGAGCTCCTAGAACAGGAAGGCCTAGGTTTTCAATTTCCTCTACAGAAATTTCTGATACTGTTTCTGCAGTATCTCCAAAATTACTACTCCTCTGTGTCTAAAATTTTGTACAAAGGTATACTCATCTGTCTTATTTCCAACACCATAGGTTTGAGGAGAATTGGTTTCACCAATTGCGACTTATGAAAATTTTCGCAAGGTGACTTATTTCAGGATTGTTCAGCATAGAAAACTTGTACGGACTTCCACGTGTCATTGTTTTATCCTCAGGGTCTAAAAATTTTACCAAATAAATTACAGTCCATTCCCTAGCTGTAACATCTTGAAAATTTTCATTTGGACCTTTGTAGCTCGCGATATAGCAATTCTCCCTGGGTGTCCTGTTTAGGGATGAATCTTGGAAGAGGCTAGAACCCTGATTTGGAGGAATCATATCTCCCAAAATATAGATAATATGAGGCTGAAAGTTTAGCACAGGGTACATCAGGATTTTAAATTCAGCTTGTGAAAATTTTGGCTCCTGATCCATCTTAAATCTCAAGATATAGCGAATGTACCAAAACTACCAGTTTTAGTATTTTAGGGTTTATCAAGCCTAGGGTCAAATTAGGGTTTGACTTTCTCGGAGTTTTACCCAACCAAAAATCTCGAAATTAGTCTCTAAATTTTAATTTTGAGGAGGATAGAAATCCTATGCTGGGCTCACTCAAAAATTCCACTTCTGTGAAAATCCCTAATTTCCTAATGCAGAAACTGAAAATGCCCGGAATCAAATTCTACTTCGATAGAAAGATGAAACCTTCAATGGAGAGTTAGTCTAGCCTCCTTTTGCTGATGGATTGTGGAGAGAGGCCCAAAAAGTAAGAATCCCTAGCTTCTACAGCTACATAGTGTCTTCTTCTCACGTTAGCTCTGATACCATGTTAAATTTTTATCATTTAAGCTATATGATCTTAGGATCTTATCTGAGAGAATAACAAGCACAACAATCAATCACAAGAGACAATGAACACAAATATTTTCCTTGGGGAAACCATAAAGGAGAAAACCCCTCAAATTCCTCAGATATAGAATGAGCACCAAAAGTAAAACCCAAAGATACAAATATGATCTCCCAACAGCAGTTGTCTATCTCTCTCTTGTTCCAGCTTCTTCTCTCTCTTAGTTATGCATTGCAACGAAGTGTGAGTGACTATGATAAATAGGGAGGCTCACTCTCTATTTATATTCTTTCGTTCACTTAATATTTGACTTTGTTATGTAGGCTCGAGAAACCACAACTAGGGTACTAATGACCCGACTTACAACGGAGGGGACTTCCTCATGACTTTTAGTAATTCTCCCGATAGGAACATCAGGGTACAAAGAAATACAAGTGATTATCCTGATAGGAGCATCAGGGACCAATGAAATACACTATATACAAGTGAATACATTCCGGAAGTTACAAATACATCAACAAACTTCTCCCCGTTACTAGTTTTTTTTCACTACCAAAAGTTTAAGCAGGAGGAGCACAAGAAATTAAAAAGGCATGAGAAGTTAAAGGTGTCGATGAAGAAGCACAAGTTGTTAAAATATGTAGGATATATTTATTCTAGAATTGTTTCACATGCATGTAGGACTTTCAAATGACCAATCATAACCTCTTTCACTGGACTGAATCAACCGCTTAATCTCCTAGTGCTATAGAAACATTTGCAAGATAAACACTAGGCTAAGATAAAAGCACGAGGTTGTTAGTGTTTCCACCTCGTGCGTATAGGGCCACTTACTTGGGTAAATGCTAATGTCTGATAGTGAACCTAATAACTGAACTAAGTCTGATATGCATGACTCTCTAGAAAAACAGTGGCCACAACAATTAACTTGAGTTATCGCGCCTCACAACCCTTGTGTTTTCCCTTTTTAACTTTTGTGGAATGTCTTGCGACCAAAATACCTACGACGGAATTACTCGGAGTGAATTTTCACCCAACTCACTTTTACCTCGACAGACTTACTTGAATTCCCCTAGATTTTACTGCGACATGAATTAGGTTGCTACCAACTCATGTGCAACCAACTTTATGAAAGAGATATATTAAGTCTAAAGACTTATGTTATGAAAAACACTTTTCACTGCAAAAACTTGGGATAAACCACGAAACAACTATTGAAACTCACTGACAATATTATTTAACCCAATATTAAATAATATTTGTGTCGAACCCTTTTGTGCATAAAAAATAGAACTTTTACGATGTGAAATAAATTTGGATTCTTTGTGTCTTTCACTTACAGTAAATGTAAACAACATTCACTTTGGTAAATCTAGAGACGATGTGTGGCTAAATAAAACTTGCATTAAATAATAAACTAATGGAATTATATTTCTTGTGACGACATAAAAAAAAACTTACAGCAGTAAATACAAATTTGTAATTTACTAGGTTGTTTCACCTATTACAGAACTTCGTTTCTTCAACACAATTACATACCACAAAACACAGAAGCTTGAGCTTCAAACTCTTCACAGAGTTTTTCTTCTTCTTCTCTACACTTCCATTCTTCTCTCTATTTATTCTATCTTCTCTATCTGTTTCTTGAGAGTGTATATTACATATTTACAGTCTTCTTCATATAGGAAACTTCTACCGACTAAAATTGCTTCTCTAGGAAGATACCGACTTAACATTAAAGACTGTAATAACTATATACCTAGAAATTTAGCTTCAGTAATTAAATTCGACTGGATTATATATGAGAGAAGTCAACTATTCATCATGTCATACTATTTGACATAGACTGACCTGCTATAGACTTTAACAGAGTCTGCTGATGTGCTATTCGGATCAACAAGTAGTTAGTATTTCCAACACTCCCCCTTAATTATGAGTAGATCAGAATTTTGAATCAAAATATTACAAAATGTTTCAGATCTGAAACTTGCTCTGTTCAAGACAGAGTTCATTAAATAGAACTTGTCATTCATAAATAAATTCAGAGATATTGGATTGTATCCCTTTCCAATCTAATCTTTAGACCTACAAAATTCTAAACAAATTTATTTGTCGTTCACCAATTCTCTTATGAAATGATACCTTGTATCAATGTGTTTTGTTTTCTTATGTAACACATGATTCTTCAACAAGGAAATGGCTGAATTGTTGTCACATAAAATGGTTGTTGGTTCTTGTTGGTTCAGCAACATATCTTTTAACATTCTATGCATCCAAACGGCTGGACATGCAGCTCCTGTAACTACAGCATACTCTCCTTCTGCTGAAGATAGAGTTACTGTGGGTTGTTTCTTTGAATCCCACGAAACAAAACCTGTACCAAAATGAAATGTGTACCCAGATGTGCTGCCTCCATTTTCATTGTCATTGTATCCAATGAGTTAAAAAATTTATGAGGTTGAATATATAATTCCAAGATCTTTTGTGCCACTTACATACCTTGAAATTCTTTTACGAGCTTTCCAATGAGAGTCTTTTGGTGACTCCATGAATCTTGAGATAAGACTTACTCCATACATGATGTCTGGTCTCACTGTTGTTAAATACATAAGGCTGCCAACAAGCCTTTTAAATAGTGTAAGATCTACTGCTGATCCATTGTCATCTTTTCTCAATTTTAAACCTGTTATTACTGGTGTTGGGGTTTCCTTGCAACTAGACATATTGAATCTTTTTAAAATTTTACTTGCATACTTAGAATGTGATATAAAAATACCACTTTCAGACGAATCGACTTCATTGCATAGAAAAAATGACATGAGCCCCAAATCAGTCATTTCAAATTCACTTTCCATAACTTTTCTAAATTCTTTTATGCTAAAATCACCAATAAATATTAAATCATCTACATACACGTAGACAATTGACATGTTACCTTGATCATTCACTTTGGTGTACAACGTCGTCTCACTTTCACTTCTGTGAAAGCCATTCTCAATGAGATATGAATCAATGCGACTGTACCAAGCTCTCGGAGCTTGCTTCATTACAATACCATATCATGAAATTTGTTGAAACAAGAATCATGTAGTTTCAAAATATTCAAACAATAAAGTGACCAAGAATAAATTAGGGGATTTCACAGTCCAACATATGAAACATTTTTTTAGGATTAACTAAGGTGCAGACCAATGGGATAAGTACTAACCTAAAGTTTACATGTCTATTATGCCCCTCTTTATATGTTCTTTCCCTTGTATTCCCATGAGATTAGTTATACAATCCCATATGACTTCACCTAGTTACTAGTTTGTTTTCACTACCAGAAGTTTAAGAAGGAGGAGCACCAGAAGTTAAAGGTGCCAATGAAGCAACATGAGTTGTTAAAATATGTATGATAGATTTATTGTGGAATTGTTTCACGTGAATGTAGGACTTTCAAATGACCAATCATAACCTCTTTCACCAGATTGGATCAACTACTGAATCAACCGCTTAATCTCTTGCTTAATCTTCTGCTCATGTAGAAACATTAGCAAGATAAACACTAGGATAAGATAAAAGCACTAGGTTGTTAGTTTTTTAGCCTCCTGAGGCTAGGGCCACTTACTTGGGAAAATGCTTATGTCATATAGTGAACCTAATAACAAGTCTGATATACATGGTTCTCAGGAAAAACGACGTCCGTGGAAATTAACTTGAGTTACCACGCATCATAGCCCTTGTGTTTTCCCTTTTTAACTTTTTTGGAATGTCTTGCGACCAAGATACCTACAATGGAATTACTGCGAGTGACTTTTCACCCAAATCACTTTTACCACGACAAACTTACTTGACTTCGACTAGATTTTACTACGACATGAATTAAGTTGCGACTAGCTTTATGAAAGAGATATCTTAAGTCTAAAGACTTATGTTATAAAAAACACTTTTCATGACGGTAACGTGGGATAAACTGCAACACAACTATTGCAACTCACTCACAATATTATTTAACCCAATATTAAATAAGATTGGTGTCGAAGCCTTCTGTGCATAAAAACTAGAACTTTTACGCGGTGAAATAAATTTGCATTCTTTGTGTGTTTCACTTACAATAAATGCAAAACAACATTCGCTCTAGTAAATATGGAGAATATGTGCGGCTAAATAAAAATTTCATTAAACCATAAAATTGTGGATTTATATTTCTTCTGATGGCATAACAAAAAACTATAATATCCTGATTTTTTTACCTAACACTTATGGGCATGAGCCCCATTGATAATGATGTACCTTGATGTTTTATTTTGATATACTAGGTCAAAGACCACATTGCATATGAACATGATGATTTGTTTGATATACTCAGTGTAAGCCAATTGAATATGATATATGTGTGTGTGTGTGTGTGTGTGTGTATCCTTTTGTTGGGCGTGGACCCTGAAGCACATGATTGATGAGATGTTTTGTGTTGAGAAATGAGCTATAGAGCACATGGGTAAATTGATGTTTTGTGTTGAGTGAGAAGATATGAAGCACATGAGTTTTGAGACATTTGTGTGGAAATTGAACCCAATTTATAGAACAATTGCACTCACAAAATTGCTAATCAAACATGCAAATTTACACACAAAAGAGACTGAAATTGGAGCATAACACTAATCTGCATTGAATAAGTGTACAATAGCCAACCTTGAAGTAATAGGCTGCTGCAATATATAATTAAATGAGATATTCAAATGCATAAGGATGCCGTTAAAAATAGTCAAAAAGTAGGCTTACTAAATCTAGTCAAATCCCCCATAGGTGCATAAAGCAGTTTCCAAATATACCTAGAGGCTCACGAATTGGAAAAGTCAAGTAGGAAAGATAATAAGTGATGGAAAGACAAATCATACATGATTTTATTAGGAGAAAAGAATGGAGTATGATTATGGAAAAAAACAAGTCAACTACACCTAGTCTTACTTTCCCTTTTGCCATAAATCTCAATAAAGCAAGCAACTTAGCAGAAAAAGCAGATATGCGCTAGGAAGGATCTCAAATAAAGAAGATATGCTAAATATGGATTCCAGGAGGTTTCCCAAGCACTCCATGACTCATTTTTAGCAAGTTTGACTTCTATGGCATGTGGAAGACAACTTGCATAGAGTGGAATATTGGAAACTAGGCAAATAAGACAAAAATGGATTCATTGATTTCTAAGGTAGGTAACTATGGGTTGATTAGTCTAAAACCCCCCGTTAAGCATGAATTTATGATTAAATATCAGAAAAATATAGGGCCTAACAACAAGGCTTAGTCACCCTTTACATATTGCATGTCCATTTAACCAAGGAAAGAGGCAAAAACCCAGTGGGAAAATCCTCCCTTAAACATGGACAGTAAAACAAAATTTGAAAATATTGTCATCAATCATGCTTCACAGCATGATCAGAAATCCCCGGCAGTGATTTGAGATTGCTGAATGTCTTCTCACCAAAAACTTTGGTGAAGATGTCTCCTACTTGTTCTGAAGATGCACAGAAGAGTAGGTGAATGGTGCCATCATGCACAAGCTGTCTAATGTAGTCCATATGGATCTCAATGTGTTTGGTTCTCTGTCTTTGAACTGGATCATTGCAGATTTGAATGGTGCTCTGATTATCACAATAGATGATGGTTTAAAAATCTTATTTGAAGCCACACTCAACAAGTATCCCCTGCAACCATAAACATTGAGTTGCTGCATTTACAACTCCTATGTACTCTGCTTCTGTAGATGAGAATGCTATGGCACTCTGTTTCTTGCTTGAACAGCTGATTGGTCCTTCAGCAAGCATGAATACATATCCTAATGTTAAATTTTGATATGTGTTGTCACCTTCCCAATCACTGTCAGTAAACCCAATCAAATCAAGATCAGATTTAGCTTTGTAGAAGATCCCATGAGTTCTTGTTCCCTGAACAAAGTTAAGGATCCTTTTGGCTACTCTCCAATGGATATCATGAGCCTTATCCATGTATCTTGAAGCCACACTTACTACATAATAAATATCAGGTCCAGTGTGTGTAAGGTAAAGGAAACACCCAATCAATTTCCTATACAGTGTATTATTTACCATAGGAGAAGAACCTGCTTCTTCAAGCTTAACTCCTGAAAGGAAGGGAGTCTTTCCTGGCTTGCAATATTTCATGTTGAACTTGTTCAAAAAATCTAAAGCATAGTTGGACTGATTTACTTTTATTCCATGTTGGGATTGAGCAATCTCGAGACCAAAGAATTGGCTCAACAACCCCAAATCAGTCATAGAAAATGCATGGCTCATTGCATCCTTCAAGGAGGCAATCTCTTTCTTTGAAATTCCTGTAATAAGAAGGTCATCCACATACAAGACAATAATCATCAAATAACCATGAGTCAGATTCAAATAAACATTAGGATCATACTTGCATCGAACAAAACTCAATGACAGCAGAAAGCCATCATTCTTGGCATACCAAGCCCTAGGGGCTTGCTTAAGCCCATACAATGATTTCTATAGCCTACACACAAAATATGGATTATTAAAAAACCCTTGAGGTTGGTGCATGTAAATCTCTTTAGTGATATCTCCATTTAGGAAAGCACACTTCACATCCATGTGATGTACCTCCCACTGCTTCGAAGCTGCAATGGCTAAGGTTGGCCTAATGGAGTCCATCTTTTCCACTGGTGCAAAGGCTTCATTGTAGTCAATACCATGTACCTGTGAGTATCCCTTGGTTACCAATATTGCCTTATATTTCAAAGGTGAACCATCAGAAGCAAACTTAGTTTAGAAAACCCACTTACATTGAACTAGCTTCCTCACTAGGGGGAAATCAACCAGTTCCCAAGTGTTGTTCTTCTAGAGTGAGCTGAATTATTCTTTCATGGTTGTTTTCCATCTTGCATCATGTGTTGCATATTCATATGTTTGTGTATCTGATTCAACCATCACATAGCACTTCTCTGCAAACAAAGGATCTTTCATACACAGGGCACTCTCAAACTAAGATCTAGTCCTCTTAGGATCACTAGGATTTCCAGCTAGTTCCCTAGCTGCATGAATGGTATTTTCTACCCATTTTGGTCTTGTAGGAATGTCAGTATCTGCAATTAAATCATCATTATCAGACATATTCATCAAACTCATTTGTCTCTTCACTTACATTCAATGGTTCTGGTGGTGAAGAAGACTCTCCAACTTCAACTGCTACTAAAGGCTCTTCTTGGAACTGAAAACTCCTTTCAATGAAGGATTTGTTTGTGCTCAAGTTGATAAGCTTTTACCTTTTTGAATATTTAGAATACCCAACAAATAGGCACTCTTGGCTTTGGGGCTGCAAAGCCTTTCTCTTTTCAGTTGGAATTCTATCCCAAGCCTTTGAGCCAAAAATCCTGAAATGGGTCACATCTAGCTTGTACCCACTCCAAGCTTCGAAAGGAGTCATACCATCAAGCTATTTATGAGGCACCCTATTTTGGATATAGGATGCACAGTTTATATCCTCGGCCCAAAACTTTGGTGGCAAAGTCTTAGCCTCCATCATGCAAGTTTCCATCTCCTTCAGTGATCTGTTCTTTATCTCAGCAACACCATTTTGTTGTGGTGTGTAAGGGATTGAATGCTGCATCTGAATACCTGCATCTTTAAAATATTGAATGAACTCAAACTTGACATACTCATCACCATTTTCAGATCTAAGGATCTTGAGTCTCCTCCTAGACTGGTTTTCAACCAAGGCCTTAAAGACTTTGAAGAGGTCAAAAACTTGAGACTTATGATTCAGGAAGTAAACCCAACAATACCTAGAAAATTCATCTATTAAGGTCAATGCATATTTATCTTGACTCATTGACATATGAGGAAATGGACCAGCAACATCACTATGGATCAACTCAAGAGGTGCAGAGGTTCTCTCATGACTAGCTCTCTCAAATTTATGTGCTGGGTGTTTTCCTAGGATACAACCTTGACAGACTCCCTTAGAAAACTTAATCTTTGGTAACCTTATGACCATTTATTTTTCACTTATATCAGAAAGATACTTATAGTTAAGATGGCCAAATATTTCATGCCAAATCTTGCTTGCCTCATTAGCATGAATTAGAAGAGCATAGAGGTTTGAGTAGGGTAGAAAATGTGAAAACATGTATACCTTCGAAGTGTGATCTACAAATCCTTTTGCAATGAATTTACCATTCGAGATCTCTGTGATATCAACATCATCAGGGGAGAAGATTACCTTCTTTGGAGACCCTGTGTGAGTTAACTGATACACTGACAAGAGGTTAGAGGCAAGACCTGGAACATACAATACATTACTGAACTTACCATGCTCAAGATCAATCCTTCCTTTCCCCAAACTGTCAGTGAGAGAGTCATCTCCAAGCACTATTGGTGGACCTTTCGACATGTCAAGAGAGGAGAATGCCTCCTTGGTCGAAACCATATGTCTTGAAGCTCCAGAGTCTATGATGAAGCTAGGTGAGCTTGATGTTCCAGCAACCAAAGCATGTACTCTCTCTTTGTCCTCTGAATTTGATCCTCCTTCCCTCTTCTTTAAGCAATCAGGAAGGGAGATGTTATTCTTCTCCAGTATTTTGGTCAACATGTCAATTTCCTTCTTCATGCAGAAGCTTTCAGGATGATAGCCCTTACTGTAGTATGCGCACTTGCTCATTTCTCCTTTGTTCTTCTCCTTCTGGAAGTTCTTCTTGGAGCCTTGGGGCTCCTCTTGAGACTTGTTCTTCTCACTCTTTTGCTCATGTGGCTTATTAGATTTCTTCTTTCCTTTTGAATCCACCCTCGAATTTCCAGCAACCAAAGCTTGGTCTTTGGAAGGTTTGATGGTGCCCATCATCACCAGTTTATCTTGTTCTTGTGTGAGGGATTCCATGAAATATGCAAGCTTAGGCATCTTCCAGGATCGATCTGTCAACTTGGTGGCATGGAAGGTCAAAACAAACACTAAATATTCAGGGCCAAGCTTCGACAGTATGGCCAAAACTAGTTTCTCTTCCTTCTTTTCAATTCCACAATGTTTTAGCTGCAAAACAAGGGCTTTAAACTTGGAAAAGTAGAGTTGCAGGGATTCAAAGCTGCTGGGACTTAAAGAGATCAATTCATTCTCAATTTGATGTCCTCTCATCTCATATGTCTTACCAAAAATCTCTACAAGTTTCTCCCATACTTCATTAGGTGATGTCAATCCATCAAGATGGAAGAGAAGGTCTCTTGATATGCTCAGACACAAAAGACCATACGCCTCATCCCTCCTATTGTGCCATTTAATTTTCTCTATAGTTGCATTGGGATATACCTCAGTTTGCATAGCCACCCTGTAGATACCCTTTTCTCTCAACAGTATCTCCATCTCTGCTTTCCATTCAAAGAAATTAAATGGAGTCAAGATGATCTTCTAAGATTGATCCATAGCTCTGAATTATGTCCTTCAACCAGCAGAATGTGCTCCCAGTAAAGATGTTGAACCTGAAATATCAATATGGAAGGAGATAAATTGATATACAAAGGCTCTGATACCATGTGGAAATTGAACCCAAGTGATAGAACAATTGCACTCACAAAATTGCTAATCAAACATGCAAATTTACACACAAAAGAGACTGAAATTGGAGCATAACACTAATCTGTATTGAATAAATGTACAATAGCCAACCTTTAAGTAATAGGTTTCTACAATATATAAGGGATTCGAATGCATAAGGATGCCATTTGAAATAGTCAAAAAGTAGGCTTACTAAATCTAGTCAAATCCCCCATAGGTGCATAAAGCAGTTTCCAAATCTACCTAGAGGCTCACAAATTGGCAAAGTCAAGTAAGCAAGGTAATAAGCGATGGAAAGACAACTCATACATGATTTTATTAGGATAAAAGAATGGAGGATGATGAGGGAAAAAAACAAGTCAACTACACCTAGTCTTACTTTCCCTTTTGCCGTCAATCTCAATAAAGCAGGCAACTTAGCAGAAAAATCAGATATGCACTAGGGAGGATTTGGAATAAAGAAGATATGCTAAATATGGATTCCAGGAGGTTTCCCAAGCACTCCATGACTCAGTTTTAGCAATTTTGAATTCTATGGCATGTGGAAGACAACTTGCATAGAGTGCAATATTGGAAACTAGGCAAATAAGACAAAAATGGATTAATTAATGTCTAAGGTAGGTAACTATGGGTTGATTATTCTAACAATTTGTGTTGAGCGTGAAGCTCAAGAACACATGAAAATATAATTTGGAAGTGTTGGGAATCAGCCCTGGAGCCTTTCGTGTGGATGTTGAGCATAAGCTCTGGAACATCGAATCCTTGGCCATTGTATCCCTAGGTGTATCCTACAAGTACATCCTAGCATTAGTGTTGAGCGAGAAGCTCTGAAATTGCACTAAGTTTGTAACTCCATGTTTTTAGCTTTGAGTATGGGCTCTGGTAAGTGCTAGGAGTTACTGAAAATAATTAATGATTCCAGAGTGAAAACGACTTGATTAAATATTGATCTCATCTAACTTATTTATAAGTGATTAAATGAAATATGAAATTTATGTATCTCATCAAGTACTGAAGAACTACCATGTTATACGAGGGAATCCAACATGCAAGGGTGTTTAGAGTTGTCTAGCCTAGTAGACCTAACCATCTACCTGATGACCTTAATGAAGAAAGTGTCATGAGTCTACGGATCACAATATGTGATACCCTGAGAGAAATGTTAAAAAATAATATATTATTATATATTTTATACAAAGCATGTATAAAGAGTACACATAGTAATAATATTAATAATGTAAGAAAGAAGGAAAAGTTCCATATACTATTATTATTACTAAGAGAAAATTAAATATTATAATAACTACAAAACTTCAATTAGGAACTAATTAAAAGTTCCTAAGTTTAAATATTAGAAATACCTAAATTAAATAAAAAGGGTTAAATCAAGAAATCAAATTATTCTTGATTTAACTGCCCCTTTGACGGAAAAGTCTGTCTATAAAGTCCCAAGCCAGAGAGAGGCTTGGGGATCTCTTCCATATTTTTGGAGTCATTATTCTACCTGATTATTCTCAAGAGAGTTATTGGAGAAACTTTTCCAAAGAGGAAAAAGGAGAACTGATCCAGACCTGATATACCAGTTAGGGCAGCCTTACCTTAGGATCTCTAAGCTATTTACATGTTGGAACGAGCTCGGGGGGATCCAGATTAAAACCAGGAACAGTTCTGAGTCATGGTTGGGTGGAATGTGTTAGCTCCCAAGTGATTCATTCATCTATACAGAGGTTAGATCTTCTTATGAATTGTTAATGATGGATAATTGAATGTGCAGGTTTTAACCATTAGAAGAGCTTAACTTTTCAGGTACGAGGTTCTTGACTACCTATTTCATTATCTATAAAATGTGTTGTCTAGATTATGCAAGTGTTTATATTATATTTCTAACCCTATGTGCCTTTGTTTTCCTGTCAAATTTTTTTAGGGTTCACATTTTAATTATAAACCCTAGGATGTAATTTAATTGGTGTGTAAGAATTATCAAGGGTTTTGTTCTTTCAGTTTTACTTATGTATTTTCATTTATAGCTTAAACTTGGGTTCCTAATACCTAGGAACTATCCTAGCAAGGCCTCTGTGTTTATTTATCTATGTACTCTACTGGCAGATTTCATATTGCCAACAGAGCTAGGTGTAGAAGTAAGACTATTTCAGATTAATCTTTAAAAAGAACTCTAACCCAATTTAAGCAATAATATAAACTCAATATTCTACATATAAGAATAATCACAACTTCAAATATTAAAGATAAGATAAAAATCAACAAAGACCTCTCAAGGTCTGTATAAAAATCAGTATTCTTCTTTAAAACAAATATTATCATAAATCAAAGCTACAGACCAAGTATCGAGACCATCTAATGGTTCACGATTTATTACTATCAACTACATCCACAAATTCATAATACAATAAACGAATTATACACATAAATAGTCCATCGCAAATATAACAAATAAAACCCTTAAATATTTACAGTAATAATTTAAAACAAACATACTATCATTTACAATAATCATCTAAAAACAAACATAATATCATTTACAGTATTCATTTAAAACAAACATAATTGCACAGAGTTCACATGATCGATTCCTGTGGGAATTAAGGACCAAATTGTATCCATATAAATTAAACCCTCATCACATTAAATGACCCAGGATCGAATCTTGTAGGGTCTATTAATATTTTACAAATTCACGCTATATTACTTATATGCAGGCTGTAAACAAAACATAAACTCTCTACATAGAGGTTGAAAGGCCCATTTCAATATACACGATGTAATCTATGACCCTCGGCCTTTTACATATCGAACTCATTATAATAATAAACTTTTCCAAATATTACAACCCTGTTAACGTTTACCAACATTGACGACTGATAGTCGCAGGGGTACACCACAGACAACCCCCATATCATATTACACAATGAAATCATAAACAGTAATTACGCTATCGCAGCTACCATGGAGGGAAACTCCAATTCCATGTACAGCATGGCCCCAAAGCCATAACGTTGTCACACATTTCACCCATACAACTAATGCAAACGAATAATGTGAATCCACACAGTCTGGTGATAACCTTAACATAAAATCAAACACAGTATGCAATTACTGTTAAACATAATCATTATCAAAAGACACATGAATTACACAGTCGTTCATAAATTGTCCATTGCACCATTGCTTGCAATGGTGTTTCCCATTTCCAGTAGCATAATCAAAACATTATTTACAAAATACATAGAGCCTGTCGAGAATTCACCCAGGCCCTTTTCGTGGCACAGAGCACCCATTAATAAATCCCAATACATTTCAAGCTCAAGCCCGAAGGCATTTAAAACCCCAACAACAAAACCCCAAGCATGTTGCTTTACGAAACGTAGAGCTCATTTAAGTTACAGTCAAACCCCAACCCAAAATGCATCCATTAGAAACCAGACTCAAGCAAATCCAAACCTACGACAAGTGATAACTCAGTCATAACCACGAAGCTAAGACGGGACAAGTAAACACTTGTACAACAAGCTTACCCGAATAGGTATGGCTTTTTCCACAGCCTGGCCCCCAAGCAACGATCCAAGATCATTTTGACACACCCTGTAACCTGCAACAGAAACTACGATGAGAAGTATGCAAATAATCAAACCAAACAAGCAAATTATGCTACGAAACCAGACTACCATCATACCTATCAATCCATTATCGATTTGCCTCATTCCACCACACGAGAGTAGAGCACAACTAGCGAGGATGCGAATGATCCAAACTAACGACTGAACCAAGCCCTAAGTTGGGTTTCCACCTTTCTTAAGGCACATTTATGTCTCCACCCTGACCTCCAATATCGTTTACAAAAACCCACAAATCCATAGTTCTGGTCATGACGTTAAACCTTGTCCCAAAACCATTGCTAAGTGCATAAACCCATTAATGCATCGAATAACTTAGGCTTTGAGCCCTAAGTCCATGGCATATGAAATATGCCATGGAATTTTTAAGCCAAGGTTTTTACAAATATTCTCCAACTATATAAAAACCATATAGTAAAATTATGTTAGGACATGAACAAGTCATAATCTTTTACACTGTAGTAAAGAAGTATCCCATAAATAATAAGCCTGTGTCACGCAAGTAGTAAGTGCAGTAGTGACTCCGTCACTATCATAAATTCCATAATGATAATAAAAATAATCATTGTAATCTCACTAGGATAGATTTTTAAATGCGAGTGCTAGTGACCAAAACGTTCAGCACTTTCCATTAAGCTTTATAAACAAGTTTTCCGTTGCCAAGTGCACTTGCACACAAATGGGACACGAATGCATTAGTTCGATGGAACTAAGTAAGCCTGATTTGACAAGTAGAAACTGTTACCTCTCATGGTTACAAGCGAAATTAGTCCTGCCAATCCACCCCTTTGTTTCCAAGAACAAAGTTAAGTTAGAATCATGTACATGACAGTAAGCACATGTTATAAACAATGAAGTACGTAATCAAATAACTAACTTACACATCAATGCTTAACCATAGTACAAACAGTAATCAACATCATGACAATGTAAGTAATATGGTAATAACCGCATCAAGAAATATGGAAGCAGGACATAAGAACAGCTTACGACAATACAGCAGTACAATCATAGTACGACACATTCCAAAAAGTTCAATTAATGTCTAGCATAGTTAGTTTGGACTAGCCTAGTAAAAAAAATTATTTTCAGTTTTTTGGGACATTACAAGTGGTATGAAAGCCCAGTTTCAACACTAAGAGACCTAATGATCGTACTAGACATTCGTTGCAAGGAAAATAAAGTATCTTTTAAATTTTGTTAAATAACAGAAATTTTTCTTGTTATTAAAATTTGCAATTTCAGGAATTTTTACAGAACAGTTCAGATCATGAACACTGAAGAAGATAACAACCGACAAGGGAAATTGAATACCCCCACCCAGGAAGTAGAACTGGTGGTGGAACTAAATCCTAATATTATGAAAACCATACGAAGTCTTCAAGCAGACTTGCAAAGTTTCAGAGATGACAATCTGAATTAAAGAAAGGAACAACAAGAAATCAATGAAGCATTGCTGCAAAATATGACGGGAGGAATCCCGCAGGGAAAACCCACTCATTACACAAACAGGTTCAAGAAGGAACCTTATCATAAACGGGCTAGCATCCCAAGAGAAGAAGGAAAAGAGGAACATACCCCTAAACCTCCAGAAGAATAATATCACAATCCTTCCATTAAGGACTCTCTTTCTCCATATAGAAAGAAACAAAGAAGTGATGACAATCTCTAGGGGGAGTTCAGAAAAAATAAGAGCCCCAACCTATGAAGGAGAGATGAACACGAGGGAGAAAACTCAAGAATTGTTGTTGAGTGTGAGAAAATATTTCCGAGTGCATAACTACTCTAGAGAAATGAAGGCTCGACTGACCATCTATAATTTAAATGGAAAAGCAGTGAGATGGTGCAGAGACTTGAAGAAAACCAAGAAAGATGAGGTAAGATAAATATGCTGGATTAAATTCCGCAAGATCTTTCAAAAAAAATATATGTCAGAAAGATTCTTCAATAGAAAGGTGAAAGAGTTTCACAAGTTATGTATGGGATCCATGACTATGGATGCTTTTATTAACATATTTTTAGATCTGTTACATTATGTTCCATACATCAAGGATGAAAAGGTAAAGATCCGACGGTTTTTAGGATGTCTTCCTCCCAACTTTCGGGAAAGGATTGAGTTCAACATGCCTAAAACCTTGGACACTACATTGCGCAAAGCTAGAATATGCTATGAGCATGGACAACTAAGGCAATAGAACATGGGAAAAAACAGAGACAAGTCTAAGAACTTCTCTGAAAACTACAAACCGAGTTTTAACCCACCCCTGTACAGGAAACAGAACAACAGTTTTTCAGCAAACAAGAACTTCAAAAAATCAGGTACAAAGCCATATGTACCAACTCCAAATGTTAACAAACCAGTAGCAACTAGGGGAGCCAATGCTAACCCGCTACAGATCAAATGTTGGAAATGCAGCGAGCCTCATTATGCCCGATATTGTAAGAATAATACCAATGGGGTCTTGCACAACTTACAAGAAGAAACAACGATATAGGACATAGCTGGAACACCACAAATTTATGTAGCCTTGGATGGCCGATAGGTAGACCATCAGACTACCATGGTTGAGATAGAAGGTAAGATCTTGAACACTTCTATTTCAATACTGATTGACCCGAGTGCTTTTTGGAGCTATGTATCGCCTAAAATTGTCGATCTATGTAAACTAGGAAAAGAAAAACATGATAAACCTTGGCTGGTACAATTAGCAATAGGTACAAAACGAAAAGTTTCAGAAATAGTTAAAGATTGTGAGGTAAACCTGAATGGTTTTCCTACAAGAGTAAACCTGAACATCCTACCCTTAGGATCATATGATATACTTATTGGCATGGACTGGTTGGAACAACACCATGTCATGCTCGATTGCTTACACAAGTCAATATTGTGTATAGATAGCCAAGGGGATCAAGTGAATATTCAAGGCATACCAAAAAAGTCTCAGTAAGACAGATATATGCCTTACAAGCAAAGAAGTGCATTAGAAAAGGTTGTAAGTTGTTTGCCGTAAATATACGAGACATAGAGGCTGAAAGAGAATAGCACATAGATTATTTTCCCGTTCTTGTAAAATTCAAGTACATATTCCCTGAGGAAATCCCTGGATTACCTTTGAAACGAGACCTAGACTTTTCCATAGAACTAACACCAGGATCAGTTTTGGCTTCCAAAGCCCCTTACCACATGAGTGCACCAGAGTTGGTGGAACTTAAACTATAGTTGCTAGAGTTCATAGAGAAGGGATATATTTGACCAAGTGTGTCCCCTTGGGGAGCACCGATACTTTTCGTAAAGAAGAATGATGGTACGATACGGATGTGCATCGATTATCGTCAGCTTAACAAAATGACTATCAAGAACTGATACGCGCTCCCTAGGATAAATGACTTGTTCGACCAAGTAGGAGGAGCCAATATATTTTCAAAGATCAACCTGCAATCTGGATACCATCAAGTACATATTCATGATGAGGATATTCACAAAACTGCTTTTCGTACAAGGTACGGGCACTACGAGTTTGTATTAATGTTGCGACGGGTTGACCAATGCACCCATGAACTTTATGTGTATGATGAACTGTATATTTAGTAAATATCTAGATAAATTTGTTTTGGCATTTATAGACGACATCCTAGTTTACTCTAAGAGTAAAGAGGAACACAAGAAACACCTCTGCATAGTGCTACAGGTTTTACGATAACACCAACTCTATGTCAATTTTAGTAAATGTGATTTTTACAAACCACAAATACAGTACTTGGGTCACATTATCTCCGAGACAGGGATAGTTGTGGACCCGAAAAAGATTAGAGCCATAGAGGACTGACCTACCCCTACTAGTGTCACCGACATTAGGTCCTTTTTGGGATTAGTCGGATATTATCAGAAGTTCATCTAGAACTTCTCGAGAATAGCTTGTCCCATGACCACTTTGCAAAAGAAGAAAAATAAGTTTTTATGGACGACTAAGTGTAAGGAAATTAAAGCTTAAGAAGATTTTGACGACCGCACCGATAGTAGGAATTGTGGATCCTTATGGGGATTTCATTTTTTGCATGGATGCAAGCAAGGAAGGGCTTAGAGGATTCCTCTTGTAGAACGATTATGTGATCTTTTATGAACAACGAAAGTTAAAAGAACATGAGCAGAACTACCCCACACATGATCTTGAGTTAGCTGCCATCATTCATGCCTTGAAGATGTGGAGGCACTACCTCCTAGGAACGAAATTCCTTCTAAAAACAGACAATATGAGTCTGAAGTATTTATTCAAGAAAATGGATCTAAATGCTAGGCAAGCCAGATGGTTGGCTTTACTTACCGAGTATCATTTCAAGCTAAAGCATATTAAAGGCAAAGAGAACAATATTGTTGATGCTTTGAGTCGACGAACTCATATGATATATTAGGTGACTTTGAGTCAAACCAATTTGTATTTGCACGAGAGGTTTAGAACGGCCAACAGAGTTAACCCTTTCTATGTAGAAATCCTCAAGAAATTCCAAGAGGACATGTTGTTTCAACAAAAAAAAGAGTACAAGGTAGACGAAACAGGACTTTCGTGGTCCAAGGAGAGATTGTACGTTCCTGAAGGAGGGGATATTCATTCCGGCATCCTCATGGGATTTCATAGGACACCCTACTTAGGGAATCCAGGATATCAAAATATGATATCCACAGTTAAGAGACACTTTTTCTGGCTTAAGTTAAAGGCCCACATTGCGTTTTTTATCGCAAAATGTTAGGAATGTCAACTAGTCAAAGCTGAGCATCAGCATCCTTCGAGATTGTTGCATCCATTACCCATTCCAAAATGGAAGTGGGAGGTCATTAGTATGTATTTTATCACTGGTCTACCGAAAAGTAAGAAACAAAATGATTCTATCTTTGTAGTAGTTGATGATTTGTCAAAAGAAACACACTTCATTCCAGTGAAGTCGACCTACAAGAAAGTACACATTGTCGATATATTCTTGAAGGATATATTTAGATTGTATGAGATACCTAAGGCAATCATCTTGGATCGAGATACAAAGTTTACGAGAAACTTTTGGAGATCTTTATTCTCTGGATTAGAGACACAGTTGAACTTTAGAACTGCTTATCACCCATATACAGATGGGAAGATAGAAAGTGTAAACCAGATTGTGGAGGACATACTTAGGATGTATGTCATGAAAAAACCCACCAAGTGGGAATACTACCTGCATCTCGTAGAGTTTTCGTATAACAACGGTTACCAGACTTTCGCCAAGATGAGTCCCTTTGAGGTACTCTATGGATGGAAGTGTAGAAAACTGGTTACTTGGGATAGCCCGGTGGATCGGCTCATGCTAGGGCCTGATTTATTAAAGGACTTGGAACAGTTGGTTACCAGGGTCTAGATGAACTTTAAAGAATCCGAAGACCGCCAAAATATCTATGCAGATAAGAAAAGAAAAGGTAAATATTATCAAATAGGTGACCATGTCTACTCGAAAGTAAAAGCAAAATGGAGCTCGTTGAGCTTGGGAAGGTGTGGTAAGTTAGCACCTAGAGGTTTTGTGGACCCTTTGAAATACTGGCCAAGAGAGGGTTAGTGGCATATGAACTAGCGTTACTCGCGCACATAAGATTCCATAATGTTTTCCATGCATCATTATTAAAGAAATATGTTTATGATACTAAACATGTGATTGATTGGTCCTTATTACAGGTGGAACCTGAAGGGGAGTTTTCCCCAGAACCTCTTCATATATTGGACAAGAGATAAGTGGAGCTCAGGAAGCACACCATAGTCTAGTTAAAAGTGCAATGGAAGCACTTCGAAGCCGATGAGGCTACTTGGGAGAATAAAGACACCATGAGAAAGGCTTACCCCACCTTGTTTCATGATTTCATTTCGACTCCCTAGAACACCAGGGATGGTGTTGTTCTAAGAGGGGAGGGATGTAAGATCCCAAATTTTGGACCTAAAACTTATGGGCATGAGCCCCATTGATTATGGTGTTACCTTGATGTTTTATTTTGATATATTGGGTCAAATACCACACTGCATATGAACATGATGATTTTTTTGATATACTGGGTGTAAGCCAATTGCATATGATATATAGATAGATAGATAGATAGATATATCTTCTTGTGTTGGGCATGGACCCTAAAGCACATGATTGAGGAGATTTTTTGTGTTGAGCAACGAGCTCTAGAGCACATGGGTAAATTGATGTTTTGTGTTGAGTGAGAAACTCGGGAGCACATGAGTATTTATATTTATGTTGAGCAATAAGCTCTGAAGAACATGAGTTTTGAGACATTTGTGTTGAGCATGAAGCTCTGGAACACATGAAAAGATAATTTGGAAGTGTTGGGCATAAGCACTAGAGCCTTGCATGTGGATGTTGAGCATAAGCTCTGGAACATCGAATCCTTGGCCATTGTATCCATAGGTGTATCCTATAAGTACATCCTAGCATTAGTGTTGAGAGAGAAGCTCTGGAATTGCACTAATTTTTTAACTCCCAGTTTTTAGCGGTTAGTATGGGCTCTGGTAAGTGCTAGGAGTTACTGAAAAGAATTAATGATTCCCGAGTGAAAATGACTCGAGTAAATATTGATCTCGTCTGACTTATTTTGTAGTGATTAGATTAGTCGTAATGAATAATATTTATAAACTTCTGCAATACTACTGGACTATGGAAATTGAACCCAAGTGATAGAACAGTTGCACTCACAAAATTGCTAATCAAACATGCAAATTTACACACAAAGGAGACTGAAATTGGAGCATAACACTAATATGTATTGAATAAGTGTACAATAGACAACCTTGTGAAGTCATAGGCTGCTGCAATATATAATTACATGAGAGATTCGAATGCATAAGGATGCTATTCGAAATAGTCAAAAAGTAGGCTTACTAAATCTAGTCAAATCCCCCATAGGTGCATAAAGCAGTTTCCAAATCTACCTAGAGGCTCACGAATTGGCAAAGTCAAGTAGGAAAGCTAATAAATGATGGAAATAAAACTCATACATGCTTTTATTAGGAGAAAAGAATGGAGGATGATGAGGGAAAAAAACAAGTCAACTACACATAGTCTTACTTTCCCTTTTGCCATAAATCTCAATAAAGCAGGCAACTTAGCAGAAAAAGTAGATATGCACTAGGGAGGATCTGGAATAAAGTAGATATGCTAAATATGGATTCCAGGAGGTTTCCCAAGTGCTCCATGACTCATTTTTAGCAAGTTTGACTTCTAGGGCATGTGGAAGACAACTTGCATAGAGTGGAATATTGGAAACTAGGCAAATAAGACAAAAATGGATTAATTAATGTCTAAGGTAGCTAACTATGGGTTGATTATTCTAACACCCCCCCTTAAGCCTAAATTTTTGAGTAAATATCAGAAAACTATAGGGCCTAGCAACAAGGCTTAGTCACCCTTTACATATTGCATGTCCATTTAACCAAGGAAAGAGGCAAAAACCCAATGGGAAAATCCTCCCTTAAACATGGACAGTAAAACAAAATTTGAAAATCTTGTCATCAATCATGCTTCACAACATGATCAGAAATCCCTAGTAGTGAGTTGAGATTGTTGAATGTCTTCTCACAAAAAACTTTGGTGAAGATGTCTGCTACTTGTTCTAAAGATGCACAGAAGAGTAGGTGAATGGTGCCATCATGCACAAGCTGTCTGATGTAGTGCATATGGATCTCAATGTGTTTGGTTCTCTATCTCTAAACTGGATCATTGCAAATTCAAATGGTGCTTTGTTTATCACAATATATAATAGTTGAAAACTCTGATTCGAAGCCACACTCAGCAAGTATCCCATGCAACCATAAACATTGAGTTGTTGCATTTACAACTCCTATGTACTATGCTTCTGTAGATGAGAGTGCTATGGCACTCTATTTATTGCTTCACCAGTTGATTGGTCCTTCAGTAAGCATGAACACATATCCTGATGTTGACTTTCGATCTATGTTTTCACCTGCCCAATCACTGTCAGTAAACCCAATCAAATCAAGATCAGATTTAGCTTTGTAGAAGATCCCATGAGTTCTTGTTCCCTGAACAAAGTTAAGGATCCTTTTGGCTGCTCTCCAATGGATCTCATGAGGCTGATCCATGTATCTTGAGACCACACTTACTGCATAAGAAATATTAGGTCGAGTGTGTGTAAGGTACAGCAAACACCCAATCAATTGCATATACAGTGTATTATTTACCATAGGAGAAGAACCTACTTCTTCAAGCTTAACTTCTGAAAGGAAGGGAGTCTTGTTTGGCTTGCAATATTTCATGTCGAACTTGTTCACCAAATATAAAGCATACTTGGACTGATGTAATTTTATTCCATGTTGGGATTGAGAAATTTCGAGAACCAAGAGTTGGCTCAACAACCCCAAATCAGTCATAGAAAATGCATGGTTCATTGCATCCTTCAAGGAGGCAATTTCTTTCTTTGAACTTGCTGTAATCAGAAGGCCATCCACATACAAGACAATAATCATCAAAGAACCATGAATCAGCTTCAAATAAACATTAGGATCATACTTGCATCAAACAAAACTCAATGATAGCAGAAAGCCATCAATCTTGGCATACCAAGCCCTGGGGGCTTGCTTAAGCCCATACAATGATTTCTTTAACCTTCACACAAAAGATGGATTAGACACAAACCCTTGAGGCTACTGCATGTAAATATCTTCAGTAATATCTCCATTTAGGAAATCACACTTCACATCCATGTGATGTACTTCCCACTGCTTCAAAGTTGCAATGGCTAAGGCTATCCTGATGGAGTCCATCTTTGCCACAGGTGAAAATGTCTCATTGTAGTCAATACCATGTACCTATGAGTAGCCCTTGGCTACCAATCTTACCTTATATTTCAAAGGTGAACCATCAACAGCAAACTTAGTTTTGAAAACCCACTTACATTGAACTAGCTTCCTCCCTGGGGGAAGATCAACCAGTTCCCAAGTGTTGTTCTTCTAGAGTGAGCTGAATTATTCTTTCATGGATGTTTGCCATCTTGGATCATGTGCTGCATATTCATATGTCTATGGGTATGATTCAACCATTATATAGAACTTCTCTGCAAACAAAGGGTCTTTCATACATAAGGCACTCTCAAACTGAGATCTAGTCCTCCTAGGATCACTAGGATTTTCAGCTAGTTCCCCAGCTGCATGAATGGTCTTTGCTTCCCATTTTGTTCTTGTAGGACTGTCAGGATCTGCAATTAAATCATCATTATCAGACATATCAGAATCAGCAAACTCATTTGTCTCTTCACTTACATTCAATGGTTTTGGTGGTGAAGAAGACTCTCTAACTTCAATTGCTGCTAAAGGCTCTTCTTGGAACTGAACACTCCTTTCAATGAAGGCTTTGTTTGTGATCAAATTGATCAGCTTGTACCCTTTTGAATCTTCAAAGTACGCAACAAATAGACACTCTTGGCTTTGGAGCTGCAAAGCCTTCCTCTTTTCTGTTAGAATTCTAGCCCAATCCTTTGAGCCAAAAATCCTGAAATGGGTCACATCTAGCTTGTGCCCACTCCAATCTTCGAAAGGATTCATACCATCAAGATGTTTATGAGGCACCCTATTCTAGATATAGGATGCATAGTTTATAGCCTCATCCCAAAACTTTGGTGGCAAAGTCTTAGCCTCCATCATAAAGGTTGACATCTCCTTCAGTGATCTGTTCTTTCTCTCAGCAACACCATTTTACTGTGCTGTGTAATGGATTGAATGTTGCATCTGAATACCTGCATCCTCACAATATTGAATGAACTCAAACTTGACATACTCACCACCATTGTCAGATCTGGGGATCTTGATTCTCCTCCCAGACTGGTTTTCAACCAAAGCCTTAAAGACTTTGAAGAGGCCAAAAAATTCAGACTTATGCTTCAGAAAGTAAACCCAACAATACTTGGAAAATTCAACTATGAAGGTCAATGAATATTTGGCTTGACTCATTGAAATATGAGGAAATGGACCAGCAACATCACTGTGGATCAACTCAAGAGGTGCAGAGGTTCTCTCATGACTAGCTCTCTCAAATTTATGCTCTGGGTGTTTTCCTAGGATACAACCTTGATAGACTCCCTTGGAAAATTTAATCTTTGGTAACCCTAAGACCATTTCTTTTTCACTTAGATCAGAAATATACTTATAGTTAAGATGGCCAAATATTTCATGCCAAATCTTGCTTGCCTCATTAGCATGAATCAGAAGAGCAGAGGGGTTTGTGTAGGGCAGAAAATGTGAAAACATGTATACCTTCAAAGTGTGATCTACAAATCCTTTTGCAATGACTTTACCATTCGAGATCTCTATGATCTCAACATCATCAGGGGAGAATATGACCTTCTTTGGAGACCCTGTGTGGGTCATCTGATACACTGACAAGAGGTTAGAGGCAAGACCTGGAACATACAATACATTACTGAACTTATCATGGTCAAGAGCAATCCTTCCTTTGCCCAAACTGTCAGTGAGAGAGTCATCTCCCAACACTATTGGTGGACCTTTCGACATGTCAAGAGAGGAGAATGCCTCCTTAGTAGAAACCATATGTCTTGAAGCTCCAGATTCTATGATGAATCTAGGTGAGCTTGATGTGCCAGCAACCAATGCATGTACTCTCTCTATGTCCTCTGAATTTGATCCTCCTTCCCTCTTCTTTGAGCAATCAGGAAGGGAGATGTTATTCTTCTCCAGGAGTTGGGTCAACATGTCAGTTTGCTTCTTCATGCAGGAGCTTTCAAGATGATAGCCCTTACTGCAGTATGCGCACTTGCTCATTTCTCCTTTGTTCTTCTTCTTCTGGAATTTCTTCTTGGAGCCTTGGGGCTCCTCTTGAGACTTGTTCTTGTCTCTCTTTTGCTCAAGTGGCTTCTTAGCTTTCTTCTTGCCTTTTGAATCCACCCTCGAATCTACAGCAACCAAATCTTGGTCTTTGGAAGGTTTGATGGTTCCCATCATCACCAGTTTATCTTGTTCTTGTGTGAGGGATTCCATGAACTCTGCAAGCTTAGGCATCTTCCAAGCTCGATATTTCAACTTGGTGGCATGGAAGGTCGAAACAAACACTAAATATTTAGGGCCAAGCTTCAAGAGTATGTCCAAAACTAGCTACTCTTCCTTCTTTTCAATTCCACACTGTGTTAGCTGCAAAACAAGGGCTTTAAACTTGGAAAAGTAGAGTTACAGGGATTCGAAGCTGCTGGGACTCAAAGAGATCAATTCATTCTCGATTTGATGTCCTCTCATCTCATATGTCTTAACAAAAATATCTACAAGCTTCTCCCACACTTCATTAGGTGATGTCAATCCATCAAGATGGAAGAGTAGGTCTATGGATATGCTCAGACACAGAAGACCATAGGCATCATCCCTCTTGTTGTGCCATTTAATTTTCTATGCAGCTGCACTGGGATCTGCCCCAGTTGCCATAGTCACCCTGTAGAGACCCTTCACTCTCAACAGTATCTCCATCTCTGCTTTCCATTAAAACAAATTAAATGGAGTCAAGATGATCTTCTGAGATTGATCCATCGCTCTGAACTGTGCCCTTCAACCAGCAGAATTTATTCCCAGTCAAGATGTTGAACCTGCAATAGCAATATGGAAGGAGAGAAATCGATCTACAAAGGTTCTGATACCATGTGGAAATTGAACCCAAGTGATAGAACAATTGCACTCACAAAATTGCTAATCAAACATGCAAATTTAAACACAAAGGAGACTGAAATTGGAGCATAACACTTAATCTGTATTGAATAAGTGTACAATAGCTAACCTTGTGAAGTCATAGGCTACTGCAATATATAATTACATGAGAGATTCGAATGCATAAGGATGCCATTCGAAATATTCAAAAAGTAGGCTTACTAAATCTAGTCAAATCCCCCATAGGT
>LPNX011134210.1:191804-205948 GCA_001517045.1 Pseudotsuga menziesii
CTAATTAATGTCTAAGGTAGCTAACTATGGGTTGATTATTCTAACATGGACTAATAGGTTGAATTTTCATTATGATTGAAAGAAACGGTTTGTGATGCTTAAGCAACAAAAACTTAATGTCTACTGGATATGTTATGGGAAGGTATTTATTTGAGCACCCAGTTTCCATATTCTGCACGTTATGCAACCCCGGGATGGCATTGGACGAAAGGCATGTATAAGGACGGTCTTCATGTTGTGAGCATATGTGAATCTCCTTCATCATCAATAAAGAGAGGGATTATCTCAGCAGGTGGAACATTTGTTGTTCCAAAAGAGCACCAGGGAAATCTGGCTGTAAGATTTTTGCTTGTCTTTCGCTATGATGATAAAATTCCAGAAGAAAAATTCATTGATGGACACATATTGTCTTATGGTGACCACACTGTCGATCTCTCGCAACATTACGAGAGAATCAGAAGAAAAAAAATATTCCGTAACTATTTAAGTATGTATCATATGTTATAAGTAATGATGCAACAAAAGTTCTGAATTCAGAAACTAAGAAAACTAAATGGCATATTTATGAAAACTAGTGTGCACAACTCTGACATACATTTTCCTTTTTGCATAAACATGTTCGTTGTTAAGTTTGTGGTTGAGAAAATGAAAAATTAGTTACCATATTTTCTCTGAGTTACACTTTCCAGGTAGACTCTTCCATTTCTCATCACTTATAATAATTTATATAATTTTATTTTAATAATTTATAATAATAATAAAAATTCATATAAGTTTTGCGTAACTTCATATAATAATAATGCTTGGATGAAGTGATTTGGTTTCACGTAATATGATATATGTTTTCCGAATGGTACCATTTGCATATCTTTATCCTTGACGCCCAACAAATTAATTCATGAGTTTCGAAGGACCTTTCAGGTTAGTCCATGCCAAATATTTCAACTTATCAATTAGAACAATAAGAAGCTCACAAAATACATTCCATGGAGATGGATATATGCAATCAAAACAACCTGTAATACTTATCAAAATGAAGACAATCAAAATAATCTAGAGCAAACGAACAACTTGGTTTTAAAATTTAGTACAAAATCAGTCTGTTAGGATTTCCTTTCAAAACCATAAAAACAAATAAAGGGATGACGGAAAGATTAAATTTCAAATCAACAAGTTCCCCTTTAAAAATCATGAAAGATGAATAATTGTGAAGCCTTGGTGTCAAGGAAAAAATATAAAGAAACATGTCAAGCTAGAGTACAAGCATCACCCTCTTCGACACTTTATTGCCCAAGTTGATCCCTCATCTCAAATTTGTTCGTAAATTCATTCGCCACCTATATGCTCCCTTTATACAAATTTATCGTGCATGCAATTGACTATTAATGTGAGTGAACGAAACGATAGAAAAACATACTCTTAAAGGATTATAAGGGGTCTCCACATTGTAGATTCCAAAGCATATTTTAAGACTATGCATGGAAAATCAAGGGTGATTGAAGAATTTTTGTTTTGTTTGATTTCCATTTGTTTAATTACAATATCATATCATGAAATTTGTTGAAACAAGAATCATGTAGTTTTAAAATAATCAAACAACAAACTTACCAAGAATAAATTAGGGGCTTTCATAGTCCAACAAATGAAACATTTTTTAGGATTAATTAAGGTCCAGACCAATGGGATAAGTACTAACATAAATTTTACATGTCTATTATGCCTCGCTTTATCTGCTCTTTCCCTTGTATTCCCGTGAGATTAATTATACAAGCCCATATGACTTCACCCAGTTACTAGTTCTTTTCACAACGAGAAGTTTAAGCAGGAGGAGCACCAGAAGTTAAAGGTGTTGATGAAGCAGCACGAGTTGTTAAAATATGTAGGATAGATTTATTGTGGAATTATTTCACACGCATGTAGGACTTTAAAACGACCAATCATAACCTCTTTCACCAGATTGAATCAACTACTACATCAACCTCTTAATCTCCTGCCTAATCTCCTGCTAATGTAGAAACATCAGCAAGATAAAAAGTAGGCTATATAAAAGCACTAGGTTGTTAGTGTTTTATCCTCCTGAGGCTAGGGCCACTTACTTGGGAAAATGCTTATGTCTGATAGTGAACTTAATAACAAGTCTGATATACATGAATCTTGGGGAAAACGGCGGCCGCAGCAATTAACTTGAGTTACCACGCATCACAACCCTTGTGTTTTCCCTTTTTAACTTTTGCGAAATGTCTTGCGACCAAAATACCTACAACGGAATTACTGCGAGTGACTTTTCACCAGACTCACTTTTACCACGACAGACTTCCTTGACTTCGATCGGATTTTACTGCGACATGAATTAGGTTACAACCAACTTTATGAAAGAGATATCTTAAGTCTAAAGACTTATGTTATGAAAAACACTTTTCACTGTGGTAACGTGCGATAAACTACGAGACAACTATTGCAACTCACTCACAATATTATTTAACCCAATATTAAATAAGATTTGTGTACAAGCCTTCTGTGCATAAAAACTAGAACTTTTACGCGGTGAAATAAATTTGGATTCTTTGTGTCTTTCACTTACAGTAAATGTAAACACATTCACTCTGGTAAATCTAGAGAATATGTGCGGCTAAATAAAACTTGCATTAAACCATAAACTTGTGGATTTATATTTCTTGTGATGGCATAACAAAAAACTCACAGCCATAAATACAATTTTGGAATTTTCGAGGATGTTTCACCTGTTACAGAGCTTCGACTCTTCAACACTTTTACAAACCACAAAACACAGAAACTTGAGCTTCAAACTCTTCACATAGTTTTTCTTCTTCTTCTCTCTATCTGTTTTGTCTTCTCTATCTATCTCTTGAGAGTGTATATTACAGATTTACAATCTTCTTCATATAGGAAACTTCTACCGAGTGAAATTTATTCTCTCTGAAGCAATTTCAAATCAACAAGTTCCCCTTTAAAAAACAAGAAAAGATGAATAACTGTGAAGCTATGGTGTCAAGGAAAAAATATAAAGAAACATGTCCAGCTGGATCACAAGCATCACCCCCTTCGACACTTCATTTCCCAAGTTGATCCATGATTTCAAATTTTTTCGCAAATTCATTCGCCACCTATATGGTCCCTATCTACAAATTTATCGTGCATGAAATTGACTGTTAATGTGACTGAACAAAACGACAGGACAACATACTCTTAAAGGATCATAAGGGGTCTCAACATTGTATATTCCAAAGCATATTTTAAGTCTATGCATGGAAAATCTAGGGTGATTAAAGGATTTATTTTTTGTTTGATTTCCATTTGTTTCATTACAATACCACATCATTAAATTTGTTGAAACAAGAATCATGTAGTTTCAAAATATTCAAACAACAAAGTGACCAAAAATAAATTAGGGGCTTTTAGAGTCCAACATATGAAACGTTTTTTTAGGATTAACTAAGGTTCGGACTAATGGGATAACTACTAACATAAATTTTACATGTCTATTATGCCCCGCTTTATATGTGATTTCCCTTGTATTCCCGTGAGCTTATTTATACAAGGCCATATGACTTCACCCAGTTACTACTTTTTTTTCACTACCATAAGTTTAAGCAAGAGGAGTGCAAGCAGTTAAAGAGGCACGAGAAGTTAAAGGTGCCGATGAAGCAACACGAGTTGTTAAACTATGTAGGATAGATTTATTCTGGAAATGTTTCACATGCATGTAGGACTTTAAAACAACCAATCATAACCTCTTTCACTGGACTGGATCAACTACTGAATCAACCTCTTAATCTCCTGGTGATGTAGAAACATTAGCAAGATAAACACTAGGTTGTTAGTGTTTTCGCCTCATGAGGCTAGGGCTACTTACTTGAGTAAATACTTATGTCTGATAGTGAACCTAATGACTGAACTAAGTCTGATATGCATGACTCTCAAGAAAAATGGCATTTGCAGCAATTAACTTGAGTTACCGCGCATCACAACCCTTATGTTTTCAATTTTTAACGTTACCTCGACAGACTTACTTGACTTCTCCTGGATTTTATTGTGACCTAAATTAGGTTGCGACCAACTCATGTGCAACCAAATTTATAAAAAGATATATCAAGTCTAAAGACTTATGTTATGAAAAACACTTTTAACTATGGTAACTTGGGATAAACTGCGACACAAATATTGCAACTCACTGAACAATATTATTTAGCCCAATATTAAATAAGATTTGTGTCGAACCCTTGTGTGCATAAAAACTAGAACTTTTACACAGTGAAATAAATTTGGATTCTTTGTGTCTTTCACTTACAACAAATGTAAACAACATTCACTCTGGTAAATCTGGAGAATATGTTCGGCTAAATAAAACTTGCATTAAATAATAAACTTATGGATTTATATTTCTTGTGACGACATAACAAGAAACTTACAGATGTAAAAACAAATTTGGAATTTACTAGGTTGTTTCACCTGTTATAGGGCTTCGTCTCTTCAACACTTTTACATACCACAAAACACAGACACTTGAGCTTCAAACTCTTCACATAGTTTTTCTTCTTCTTCTCTGCATTTCCCTTCTTCTCTTTGTCTGTTCTAAATTCTCTATCTATTTCTTGAGTGTATATTATAGATTTACAATCTTCTTCATATAGGAAACTTCTATCGACTAAAATTGCTTCTCTCTGAAGCTACTGACTTAACATTAAAGACTTTAATAACTATCTACCTAGAAACTTAGCTTCAATCATTAAATTCGACTAGATTATATACGAGAGAAGTGAACTCTTCATCATGTCATACTGTCTGACATAGACTGACCTAATACAGACTCTAACAGAGTCAGCTGATGTGCTATTTGGATCAACGAGTAGTTAATATTTCCAACACTCCCCCTTAATTATGAGCATATCACAATTTTAAAACAAAATATTACAAAAAAATTTAGATCTTAAACTTGCTCTATTGATGAAAGCATTCATTGAGCAGAACTTGTCATTCCTAAATAACTTCGGAGATATTGGATTGTATCCCTTTTCCAATGGTTTTGTAAAGATTTCTGCAATCTGATCTTCAGACCTACAAAATACTAAACAAATTTATTTGTTGTTCACCAATTCTCTTATGAAATAATACCTTGTATCAATGTGTTTTGTTTTCTTTTGTAACACATGATTCTTCAACAAGGAAATGGCTAAATTGTTGTCACAGAAAATGGTTGTTGGTTCTTGTTGGTTCAACAACAGGTCTTTTAACATTCTATGCATCCAAACGACTGGACATGCAGTGCCTGTACCTGTAGCATACTCTCCTTCTGCTGAAGATAGAGTTACTAGGGGTTGTTTCTTTGAATCCCATGAAACAAAACCTGTACCAAAATGAAATGTGTACCCAAATATGTTGCCTCCATTGTCACTGTTAGTGTATCCAATGAGTTTAAAATTTTCTAAGGTTGAATACATAATGCCAAGATCTTTTGTGCCACTTACATACCTCGAAATTCTTTTACGTGCTTTCCAATGAGAGTCTTTTGGTGACTCCATGAATCTTGAGATCAGACTTACTCCATAAATTATGTCTAGTCTCGTTGTTGTTAAATACATAATGCTTCCAATAAGCCTTTTAAACAACGTAGGATCTACGGTTGATCCATCGTCATCTTGGCTCAATGTTAAACCTGTTATTACTGGTGTTGGGGTTTCCTTGCAGTTAGACATATTGAATATTTTTAAAACTGTACTTAGATACTTGGAATGTGATATAAAAATACCACTTTCAGATGAATCGAATTCAATTCCTAGAAAAAACTACATGAACCCCAAATATTTCATTTCAAAATCACTTTCCATAATTGTTCTAAATTATGCTATGCCAAAATCACCAGTAAATATTAAATCATCTACATACACACATACAATTAACATGTTACCTTGATCATTCACTTTGGTGTACAGCGTCGTCTCACTTTCACTTCTGTGAAATCCATTCTCAATGAGATATGAATCAATGCGACTGTACCAAGCTCTCGGAGTTTGCTTCATTACAATTCCATATCAAGAAATTTGTTGAAACAAGAATCATGTAGTTTCAAATTTTTCAAACAAAAAAGTGACCAAGAATAAATTAGGGTATTTCACAATCCAACATATGAAAAAAAAAATTTAGGATTAACTAAGGTTCAGACCAATGGGATGTTGGGCCAAAAAAGGTGAACAAAGAAGAAGCAGGCACACAAGGAAGGAAGGAAAGTTGCACGCGCAAGGAGCAGGAGAGTAGGTCATGAAGGAAGCAAAGGGACCAAAGCAGAAGGATAGGACATGTGCACAATGGAGGAAAGGTGAGCTTGTAGGTGTGTAGGTGGGTAACAGCCAGAAAGCGACAAGTCAAGAAGATCGTGGCTGCTAAAGTGGGTGTAAGCCAGCGGATAACGCACGTACGAAGGAATATATGTAAGTCAGGCCGATAGTGCCTTGTGTCAATCCACTAGTACAAAATGAGGAATTAGCTACTACATGACTAAAAATTCTAGTCACCACAAGATTTTCAAGTGATTTACTACTAAATATGAGCAGTTTTGATTGACCCAACTATAAATGACTAAAATTAACGACTAATTTAGTCACCAGTTAACAAATATGACTAGATAATAAGTGACAAAGTTAAAAATGACTAACATAAACAACCAATTTAGTCACGGCATAAAAAATGACTAGCTAGAAGAATATGAATTAACCATTTATGTTAGTCATTTTTTAGTGTCACTCCAACAATGGAAAATTGCAATTTTGGTGATGAAGTTGTGTTCCAATTTACTAAATTTTGACACTACAGATAATTTTTGCAGGATAAGTACAAGAGAATGCTAACCATATTGCTATGTTCAATATCCCTGGCCATTTTGTATACCTTATAAGATTAATAAAGTGGGATCTAAACCACCCAAGTTAGGCCTAGTACTACAATATAATTCTTACTTTGGGGAGGCTATGGATATGTTTGAGAACGTATCAATACCTTTTCTATAGTGTTGATCAACATCCTAGGCTACTCTTGCCTCCAGCAGCAGCCTTAGCACCAACTCTCTGGCCTCAGTTTCATTTACGTTGGGCCTGTCGATCGGAGGCACAAGGTGGGGGACTTGAGACAGAGTGTCGTCTTATGGCACAAAATTTTATGAGTCCACTGCATTTGTGCAAAATAACAAGGTTGTATAGGGGGTGATTTTTAATCCTATTCACAAATGCTCCCCTCGTGACTAGGAAGATACCAAGAATCTCACTATCGCTTAGTGCTTGAGGGTGGGGCAAAATAATTTTCCATTGTGTTACAAAATACCTCTCATGGAAGGGAAAATTTTGAAACACCAATAGGAAACTTATGTAGCAGAAATCTATAATTAGTGCAAGAATAATATATGAGAAGGAGAAAGAGGCATCTGGGAAACTTAGACCACTGCTGTTGAACTTGTGACTTATGAAAAACATTAGTACTAAAAGGCTTGCACTTGTTTCTTTCCTTGACTAATTGTGTTTCACAAAATTCATGTGCAACTGAAGAATAGACGAAAATGATAGCCATTAGAGGTTCAAGCCTCATTCAATTGTTTGTGGTTTAGCACGTTTTGATGGGCTCATTATTATGTTCATCCAGTTTTTCACAAGCCATGGATTTTTTTCCACATTAACACTCCCCTTTTAATAGTCAACATGTACAACAATTACAAAAAAAAAGTTTATAAAGCAGTATCTACATAAAAAAAACTTTAAAAATTAAAAATTGGTTTGAAATACAAATTTTTAGATTGATATTATAACATCCCCCTTAATTTGAAACTACCATTATTCACAATTTCAATTATACCTTATAAGTCATCTTTCACTTAAAGATATGGTTGTTATTATCATTACTAAAGCTATCTTACTATTGAAAAACAATTTCCAATAAGTTATCTTATGTAAAGAAAATATTTAATTTAATTTAATATGTATATATATTATCCTTGAATTTTAATGAGCTCTATCACTAGATAGTATTGTAATTACAACCAACTCTATTTTATCATTACTAGATAGTTTGGGATTGAACTCCACAACTTAAAACTATCTCTTCGTCACCCCCAATGGATGAGACTCTCTCTTAAATGCTAGTTTCTTTGGAACAAGGCAAGGACCTATAAATATTATTTTCCCCTCTTTACTTTCGCATTAACCCACCTCTACCTCACCTTAGCATGGCCCGAGAAAGACAACCCAAGAAAGATGAGGGTGATGGTATTATCTATTCTCTGGAATAATAAATCTATGGAGGATCATAAAGACCTGCCATAAAGAGACATATATAGCTCATAAGGGTAGGCGCATTAGCGTGTGGTATATGAAGTTTAAAGAAACAACGCTTCCAGGAAGAAGGGCAAGGACGTTGGTACGCTTTAGACAGATTTCTTATATGTAGCACCCGTCTTCGGTATCAGATTCTCAGTACAGTGCTTGAAGTTCAAGTGGAGCCTGAAGGAGCTCACCAGGCTTCTTTCTGGATTGAATAAAGAGGTATGTGCCCAACACGAAAAATAATATCGACTATGGCTAGAACTGCTTAAATCTACATATTACCGACTCAAATTTAAAATATAAAAATAACTCATTTACCTCTATATGCTTGGTCTCCAAAGATGGCACCTTGTCCAGTTTCTCAACAATGTATGGGCTTAGCATAACATGGGGTTGCACTGCTGAAAGAGATGAATTTTATTAATTTGCATCCTTGTAAGAAACCGAATTGGAGAATGTAGGTAACCCAGAACCCATGCCCTCAATGTAACAACTAGACCAAACAGATGGTGGAACCATTATAAATGTTATAATCGGATAGTGTCAGCATATCACCAAGCTACTTACCCACAAAGTGTTAATTCTGAAGCCTTAGGGATACCCAATTTGGCTTGAATTTTTATGCTTGATAGAAATGATGAGATTCAAAGGTTATACTAGAATGGTAATGGATTTCCCTCAATATTCATCACAAAAAATTGATAATACTATATCCAACAATGACCCAGATCCGAGGAAGCTCCAAGATCTACTAAAACCCCCTTGAAACACCCTGAAATGAATGGATGTCACCAGAAACAACCTAGATCTTGTCATACTTGCTTAGATATATTTGGAAAAACACCCAACTATTAAAAACAACTCACATCTAGTCAGGTCTATTGAATTCACTAAGAGGAAAAATGGACATGAAAAACCCTTAAGTAACCAATGCCCATTAGGTATTCCTTGTACTACGGTCAAAGCACATTTTTTTTTGGCATTGGCCAAGAGTCTTCTGAATGCAGCATTTTTGTCAATAAAATATTCAGCAACCATAGGAGGAAGCTAAAGGAAATGGAGAAGTGATCTTTGAACTGCCCAGAGCACAGAGCTTGACCTAACCTCTGTGTTATTTGTTAGATTTCTAAAATCTATGGGTCTCTGTAGAGCGGGCATTGAAGTCGTTTGTGTGTGTGTTCATGCCTTTGTTTACCATGCAACCTAGCTTTCCAAGTAGAAACCAATTTCTTCTCCCATTCGGCTGCAGCTGTGGATTGCTCATCATGATTGCTCTTACTTTCTGCTCTCACATGACATAGACCCTTGGGAGGTTCTTTTAATTCAATCATTCCATAATAATCCAATCCATGAACTCGCCACATGTAGGTATCAACAACATCCAAAAGCTCTAGACCTTCAAGTCCCTTCACAGTATTTGTGCCCCTCACAATTACAACACCTATTAAACCACTTACAGATTTGTCTCCTTCAAACTTGTCTTTCTCTGAACTACCAAGAATATTTTCTTCTATACCTTTCTTTGTATCTAGTTTGTGAATAAGAGCTTGTCCAAGTTCTATATCCTTTTTAACTCGCCTAGATTCAGAAGTCACTAGAGGACCCTTGGGAGCACTAGAAACAAGGTCATTTTCCTTTGCAGGGCCCCTACCATGTCTCCTCCTTTTGCCACTAACCTCGACATGATCATCTGAATTGTGGTCACTCCCTTGACCACCTTTTGTAGATAATGCTATAGAATCAGTAGAACTTGGACCTCTACATTCAAAACCCCACAAATGTCAGAGAAAGAATCAAGTAAAGAATGTTAATATTTGCATTAATATAAGTGACAAATATATACACAGAAACAGTAACTCACATGTCTAGGGTTCCATTCTGTAGCTCTAAGAGGAAATCCTTTATAGTTGCTTTTGCATTTCCATTTCTCTTTGAACATCAAGAATAATTTCTATCAACTACCAAAATAGAAAATTACTTTATCATGCAAATATAAAAATAATATGGATTTTAATTATATGATACAGCATACTTGCATACAAAAGAGAAAGCAGGAGGGTAACCTTTGTACGACAACTTCTAAGTGTGAAGGGTTGTATTTATCCTTCAGCCTACATCACAAATAAGAAACCAAGGCTTATATGGGAATTGAAATAACACCAAAATAGATATACAATTTGAATGTCAATCACAAATTAATGTGCCAATGCTTTAAAACAGCTTACTAATCCTCTTCTTTGTGAGCTTAAAAATATGCATGCTTCTGGGTGGTAATGTATTATGTTCTATATTCTTGGTATTTGATATACATAAAACCATTTTTGTCATGATCATGCATGCTTTCACATGAAAAGAAATGCAGATAAAAATGTAAAGGAGCATTTGTTTCAACATAAGAGGTCTCAAGAATTTATTTGGTAAGAGAAACTACCTACGCTCTACTTCAGTCGGTGATATGTGATCCTCTAGTTCATTAATAAATTGTTTATAGGTCATCAAACCTCCCCTGAAAGCACCCATATTTTATTGGATTATCAAATATACCAATGCACTTAAATGTATTGATAGACTAAACCGTAATGTCATAGTTTCAACTTTCAAAGGCTTTGAAAACTTTAATCTATACAAAAATAGAAGAACAAACAAGCAGTGGATATGAATGTGTAGAATGATTGATATTATAATAGGACAACGTATTAGAAATGACAGAAATCATTGTGCAACAAAAACATTTCATTTTAAAAAGGTGAACACCACTTCAACAAACACAAACCCAAATGAAAAAAATATGGCACCTGAACTCTGATATCCACTTATAGCAAAGGGGTTAACATCTCACCAAAGCCGGCACGTCCAGAGCCTAGACAATCTACTACATGGACAAGAAACAACATTATTATGTGGGGAAACATACCCAAATATTAGTAGAAAATATGACAAATAACAGCCTGTCAGGAATCACAGAGAACCTATGTTAACCAACACACACATACATCAGCTAGAGCCTCATGTAGCAGCAGACAGTTGCACAACATAGCATATAAATTATTAATACATCATAGAGTTTGTAGCGTACTACAACTAAGAGAGTATTGTTCAGGTTACCTAGAGATCCACCTTGGAAGCCACCAGATGCACGTCCTAGGTGCCAACTATGGGGTCTTTCATCACCATATCCAGATCTTCCTCCCATTCCACTTCTATCATATCCTCCAATGTTATTAACCAAACCTGCCATCAATTTTAGATCAGGAAAAACCATAACACTAAAACCTGCTGATGTTAAAATCAAATTCCATCAAATAGTCTATATTCCTTTGTAGCTACTTGTGTTTGTAGATCAGGTATTGAAGTCATTTGTGTGTGCGTTCATTTCGGTGTTTGCTTGTTGTCATTTCAACTTTGGGGGGTAATTTATCAGTGCACGGTGTTTTTGTTGCTCATTGCAGTCCTCAAAGGATGTGGGGATAACATGTTTGTTGTTCCTGTTCTTCCTATTCTTGAGGATGCAAGGAAAGTGTTTGACAATATGCCTGAATGGAATGTGGTTTTGTGGAGCGATATGATTGCAGGGTATGTTCTAAATGGGAAAGTTGAAGAGGCTCTCAAGATGGGTTGGAAAGTGTTGATGATGGGGATGAGGCCGAATGATTTTACTTTTTCAATGGTGCTTCTAATTTGTGCAAACATCACAGCTTATAATCAGGGTAAGCAAGTTCATATTCTCACCATAAAATATGGATTTTATTCATATAATTTTTTGGTTTTTTCTCTAGTTGGCATGTCTGCAAAAGGTGGGTTTGTTTCTAGTTTTGTTCATTCCTTTTGGGAATCATGTCAAAATTCCCATGAATAGACAGCCCAAATCTAGATTGTGAATTTTTTTAATAGGATATGTAAGTGGCTATGGTATTAATTATAATACACTAACTAGTGCTCTGTGGACTCAAAAACCCAATGCTCTTAGGTGCCAATATAAAACTCCATGCCCTATTTTTTCTTTAAAGGGCCACCAGGTATTCTATTTGAGTGAGCATGTTGGGATGCACTTTTCCCATAATGAGTTAGCATGAGACTGGTATTTGAATGAAAAGGTGAATGATGGTCTGCAAAATGCTCATAGACACTCCTTACATTTGATTGTTTAGAATTAGAAGAAGGGTGCTTAGTTATTTAGCTTCATGCTACAACACAACTGTTGGTGATAGATCACTGGGCATGAAATATCTCTTATAAACATAGTTTGTTTTCTTTTATTGGATTTGGGACATTAAGCATCTATCGAATCCTTGTAGCTTTCAAACAACTATCTAATTGGTTATCTTCAACTCTATATATTGTCTTTCCATGTATATATTCATGAAGTGCCACTATGTCTGTCTAATTGAAGGGTTGGTGGAAGATTAGTTGGGAGGTGAGATTGGGTTTGGGTTTGTTGAGCTATTCACCATTAGGGAAAATTAGTTCAAGCACAAGCTATTAAACAAAGTCTATCCAAGCATGATATCTCAAAATAGTCATAGTTTCACAAGTTGCCAAAACATTCATGATTATGGTATCATCATGATGAAACAATGAACCTTGCCATTAAAATGAGTTGCTATCTGTAAGAACAATGGGACTTTGGATAAACCAAGTATTTAGTGACAAATAGCTTGTAGAGTTTTGGTCTAATGCCCTGCCAACTGGTTTCCTCAGCCTATGTGCCACCTGGTTAAAACCACAAAGAAACTAGAATATTGATTCCTATTTGCATTGTAGTTGGTTGTTGTGTGTAAGCTACACACAGAATAGACCTTGCAGCCATCAGAAGAAGAGTGAACTCTATACAAGATTGAGAACAATGACTAGAAGTAATTGTATGCATAGTATCCATGTTGGTGAAGTAAGTGGGCTCTATAAGTGGATCACAACACATAAATTAGGTTAAGGAGGCATGGGGTTCATGACTTTTGTATTACATTTCTGCCATCCAAGTTTGTCTCCTGAACTCATTAAGGCTTGAAAAAATTACCAAGTCATGAGTTTGACCAGGGCTGACAAAGTATTACTTCCAAGTTTTGAAGTATACTCAGCCTTTTTTAGACAAGCTGAATAGACATGTCAAGTACTAAGAAGACTCAATAGGTCTTGTAACTAATATCATCCTAGGGATGTATTGGCTTATCCACTGTGCCTCTTAGGCCCCTGTGCCTATGTCTCCCTTTCTTGAATCCAACCAATTCTTTTCACCACTGAGTGCCTTATCTTGAGCATCCCTCAAACTATTTGGCCCTTTTTATCTCAAAAGGAAGCCAAAGCTTCAATCAAAGGAATCAAGATAATAGAACATGATAGCTACCAGCGAGGTTTAATATTTTCATGAAGCCTTTGCACTATCTGATTAAATATTTTATTGAACTCTTCAACATATTCATTCTCATTATTATCTCTAGTTAAGGCATCTAACCAATACCTATTGTATTTTTTTCCTTCCATCTTTCCATAAAATCACTTTCAATCTGAGCCACTGTGGTTATAGACTTATAGTGTTTTCAAGGAAATTGTGAACCAATATATAGCTTCATCTTAATGACAATACAAAAATTTCATAAGCACATCTAAATGACCAACCTTGGATTGCTTTATCATGGTGTTGCACCTGCAACATTCTCCAAAAATTCTAAAAAAATTTGGGACCCTCCTTTACTTCGAGTTATCCATTTTCCTTGCTTAGTTTAATGCTCTTGAGTTTTGCTTATGGATTTATGGCTCCTTCCCGAATTTTGAATGCTAGAAATTGACTGGTTTTTCATAGTTAAGATGCTTAAAGACTTCCAT
>LPNX011134212.1:0-20932 GCA_001517045.1 Pseudotsuga menziesii
TAGGGTTTTCCTCCTTTTTCCTTATTATTTTTATTCCTTTTCTTCCCTTTTGGGGATTTTTGCTATTTTTGGAGGAATTTTGGTTATTTTTGGAGGAAACAAGGGTTTTTAGGCCTTTTAGAGCCTTTTTAAATGGTTTTATGGCCTTTTGGAGGCATTTTAGGCCTTTTGGAGGCTTTTAGTGGGATTTTCAAGGAAATATGGTGGGTAAATGGACGAATGAGCCATGAAATGGGGTAGATGAGGTAGTTAACCATTTTTGGGTGTTAACACCTTGTCCTACCGAAAGGTATACAACAAGTCTTTCCTGAAATCATATCAGACAGGAAGTTGGAAGTGACTAAGGAATACATTAGCCAAGTCCCAAAAACGGTCAAACGCAGCAGAAGGTAGTTCAATATACCATTTTGCTACAGTACTGGTTAGATTTCTTTGGAACAGCCTCAACCAAACTGTATCGTCGTTCAGTGAGTTGGAAGAGCATCATAAATGAAAAGTGGTAACATGAGCTCCTGGATCATCACCAACTTTTCCTTTGAATTTTGCGATATCCGAGGGCAGCCTGGTAGGAATAGGTGGCCAGGAGGAGTTATGTTTTATCGGGTCATTCATTAGTTTCGACAAATCTGGAAAATTTAACGTTTCCAGGGAGCTTGGGTCTAACTGGAGCATTAAAAGTACCATCTTGGGGATTAGAGGGATTTTCCCCCATGTTCCCATACGTGAAGGTGGGGTTGCCCCCTACTGCTAGTTGCGAAGTGGTGGGGCTACTTTGGAAAGGATTCCATCCATAAGCTAGTGGATTGTTTATGTGCGGTGCAGTGTATGAGGTTCTAGCTTCCCCAGTCGAAGTTGTGGTTTGGAACATAGGAGCAGGTATCCCTCTGCTGAAAAATGAGAAAGGAGAGCTCGAGAAAGGAGCTGAAACTCGAGTTTGAAAACCTTGACCATAAGAATTAGGGTTTTAGAATTGCACCCCTACATATGCATGTGTTGGACCTACATATGGAGTGGATGGGGGAATGTGCCCCCCATTCCAAGGAAAACCCTAGACAACTGCTGAGGATCCTATAGGACCACTCTCAGGAGTGTGTGCAAAGGAAGTAGGAACTGAAGGTACATTAGGAATCCTAGTGACCATATGACGAGAAGTACCTGCTAAACTTGTGGGAGCTGGTGGTTGAACCACCTGGCTAGTTGGGGTTAAAGGTGTAGTAGTGTTGTAGCTGCAATCCTTTTTCCCCAAAAAATTAGATTTTAGGGCCCTCCTTTTGATTTGCTTCTATTAGATCTAGCCTAGGAGTATTTGGTTTTTGCTGAAGCCGCCATGAAGTTCATATTTGTTCCTTAAAAGTTGATCTTTTTCATTTTCTGCATCGAAATACTAGTCAACTATCCTTCTAATATTGGAAGCATAGTAGACTATCTTTCCGACATTACGGAAGCCAGATGGTCAAGTCTATCGGAAGTATTTCCGTCTGCCTCGACAATACATTAAAACTGCGGGTTCTTTTCATCTACGTTTTGTTTTTCGAGCTTAACACTTAGCGTTTTTACCAATTACTTTTTTATCGCTATCGAAATGTTTTACAATAGTGATTCGGAGTCCCAGTCTTGTACGTCGCTGATGTTGTGGGAACCTAGTGTTGAAAGGTTCTGAAGGTTTAATGTTCTCACTCGCCGATTCTTAGAGTGTAGCATCTCCGTTCTCCGACGCCTGATAGAATGAATAAAGTCGTGAGGATAGTACTTTATGTTGTCGATATTGCAGAGGATGTTCAGTATTGAGGTTTTGCACTTAGTGCTTAGAGCTACCAATGACCGATATTTTTAAAAGTCTCCCAGGTCCATAGTTGTTTTTGCGCCCGATGTGGTGGCTGCCCTCTGAACATTTCTTCCGATTGACATAGGTAGTGACTGTCGATAGGGTTTTGTCCCACTGACAGTTTCTGCCGAAGGTTTTATATATGAGGGGAATGTTATTTTACTATTTATCCATATTTTAACTCACTGTTTCCTCTAGTCCTTATCATTTGCACCGATTCACGTGCGCCCAGCTGTTCGAACTCGATTCAATAGCGTTCCCACCGTGAATATTTTTCCATCCCATCGACTATACTACTATTTTTTAGGTAGGTGAACCATGGCCTTGTTGTTTTGGTTTTTATTGGTCGATTTGGAACCATTAGGTTCTTTCCTTTAGTTAGGTTTTTCGTGAGTTAGGTTTGTCCGCATAAAAGGATGTTTTCTTTTACGGTTTGCAAGATTTTTTACTTTGAGGGTGAAGAGTTTAGTTGTTTGCAGTTTTTTTTAGTGGGAGAATTTTGAGTCTACGGGATTGTTGGAGCCGTTATGGATGTTTTTGCTCTGGTACGAAAGATTAGGGCACGGTGCAGATGCGTGTTTCGCTGTCTGCACCACCCGTTTTGTGGGTTGTCCATAGCCTCCTAGGGGATGTTAAATATTTGCGCTTGCATTTTCCTTTTTCGTTGGGACTACGGGGGTTTTTCATTTTGGTCAGTTTTAGGTTTGTTCGACAGTTTGAGCGCTGCGTAAGGTTTATACTTTTGAGTTTGGTTTTGAAGACAGGCAGTAGGATTAGGTTGATTCATACTTTTAGTTGACATCAGATTAGTTTGATAGGGCTTGGGTGCAAACAAAGGATTATTTTTCGACATTGTGAAGTTACAAGCAATGGGCTTAGGCAGTTTTAGGAAGCATTCCACACAACTTTTCTTTTTCCTTGATTATTTCTTTCAGGAATTGAATACTGTGTGTAGTTTGTTTTTCACATGCATATAAAGGAGGTAAACAAATTGATATAGTTCCTTGTTTATTGTTTAAAACACTTGCTAATAGCTCAATGGGTCTAAGAACATGTTTTGACTATCACAGGGTGAGTGTTGTAACAAAAACATGTCGAAAAGACAAAAGAAGAAGGCTCCTGTGGTGGAAGGAGAACCCAAAGTTGAGATCATCACCAAAGTAGAGTATATATATGAAGATACCAAAGCTTCCACTGGGGTCGAGCCAGACTACAAGTGGGGAGAGATCTATCGGATGATTGCCAACCAGAATGTACCCGATGCAGGTTTTGATGAGTTAACCATCTATGCCAACATTGAGAAATCAGCCCTCATGAAAGTAGCCACAAGACCCGATTTGTTCCCTTGTTATGAGGTGATAGGATAGATTCTTCCTAGGGCATATGTAATCACAATGATTTTGGAGATTACTGCTAAGCAGGGCTACACTGCATATAGCCCTGCATATGTCTCTATGGCTTATCCTATGCCTTTAGCATAGGTTTAATTGACAGAAAGCTAGTTAAAAGAGATAGCTATGGATCTGGTAGAGACATTTAAAAGAATGATGATACCGGGAAAAAACTACCGAACTAGACCTTTCAGAGAGTATGATACCTCTACTCTCTGTACTCCCTATAGGTTCATTGCAATGATGTTAAATAGGATTTTTGGTAGAGCTCACAGGAAGAGATTCAAGATAGGGCAGATACCAATTATCTTCTATGTGGTTACTCAAGGAACCATTTTTAATTGGTCAAACATAGTGTCAAATAGCCTCCTAGCATGCATATTAGCAGCCTTGGGAGGGGTATCGCAAAACAAATCAGAGTTCTATATTAGCTCTATCCTAATTTACTGTATACTATGCACTCAGTATTTTCTAGCTTTCAGATGTAACTGGGAGAGGGATAGAACCCCAGTGGACACAGCATCTAAATTGTTATCGCCCCATTAATATTATAGCTATTATAGGGAAATTTGTGAGCACTTCATCATGCCCTTGTATACCCTCATTTTCTTGACTGAATGCAACTGCATGTCTGAAGAGGCATTCAAAGTCATCAAGGAGTTCATATATTATTATTTGACCGAGGAGGGGTTGTATGTAAGAATGTACGGTGGTTCCAAAGCCTCTTCCCTACTCCCTAGGTATGCCACTCACTATGTACTATGCAAAGGGGGAGTTAGGTAGGTATATATTGATGGTATAGGTAATTTCCTGTTTGAGCATAAAAAGGAAACATATCCTATGGTCCCTTTCTTGCTTGGTAGCTATAAGTTTGCAAGAGTAAAGCAGGTGACAGATTTCGTTAAGGAGCTGGAGCATTTTCATTCTGGCGAAATGAATTTTCACAGGAATGACTTCCGAAATAAAGTAGCAGACTATTGCAAGGAAGCAGGGATTAATTTTGAATATACTAGTTTTTGGGACAAGGATGAGGTGACATTCTGAAGTGTGAAGAACATGACCTCCCTTAAGAAGAGGTTCAACCAAAAAATAACCACTATGGGTGGAGAGGGAAAAAATTCAGAAAAGACTAAGACATTGGAGGAGGGGGAGTCAAAAAAGAGAGAAGAAGATGCTAGAAGGCTAGTGTAGGAAGCCAAAGGCTAGTTGAAGAATGAAGAAGAAGAAAGGAAGTGAGCTACAGAGGAAGTAGTAAGGAAGGAAGAGGAGGAGAAAAAGAAGAAGAAGCGGAAATCAAGAAAAAGCAAGAAGAAAGTGAAGGTTTGAGATTAACAGGATCTCAAAAGGACCAGTAGAATACAGAGCAGGTAGATACACAAGGAGGGCAGGATCCAATATATCAAGGGCAAGGACAATCTAATCCTAATCCCCCTGAGCTTGTTGCATCTTCTTCCAGCACACTGGGACAAACATAATTTTTTGGGATAGATTTGCTCCCTTTCATGTCTATAGAAGGGGGGGGAATTCCTGACTTTAGTACCATTTTTTATGATAAGGAGAAGAAAATAATTGTAAAAATAACTGAGAAAAAGTTTGAAACTAGAGGATAGTTGGGAAAGATGATAACAGATAAAACAGTAGTCCATGGGACAAATCAAGATCCACGATTAATAGCAAGAGATGGGGCAGCATTAACCGAAGCAACTGAAGATAACATGGACAGACTCATGACCGACCTAAAAGATTCACGAAAGAATGCAACTAAGTTAAAAGAAAATTTAAAGAAAGAAAGAGATGAGGGTCAGAAGCTAAAAAAGAAGTATGAAGACATGATGAATGAAGTCAAGACTTCAAGAACAGAATTCAAAACTCTGCAAGAAAATAAGGAGGCCTTATAAATATATGCAAAGAAAATGGAAAAGAATGCTCAGGATAGCTTAGCTGAATTAGAAAAGCTACAGCTAGAACATCAAATGTTGAAAACTGAAAAGGAAGATATTCAGGTATCATATGAGACTGTAAGTGCAGAAAAGAATAGGTTGCAATGCAAAGTTGCTGAGTTAGAAATGGAAAAGAATACCATAGAGGAAAAAGAAAAGCAGTATCAAGAACAGGTGGCAGCCTTAGAAGAACAAAACACTTCATTGAATGCATTACTAAAAGATGCTATGGTACAGAAAATAGACATTCAGCCTCTGAAAGAACACGTTCTAACTCAAGGAAAGAATATTCACCAATTAAAGACATGCATAAAGGAAGAAAGGTGTAAAATTCTACAGATAGACACCAAACTAGAAGAAATTTTAGACACTACGTATTTTTTGGATAGATCTCAAGATATTTTGGAGATTCTAATAGGAAGAATGGCCTGGGAAGAAACAAATAAGGAATCTCCTGTGGAGTTAGCAGTTAAAGATCAACAGAGTTTAAAATAGGAGTATGATTTATTGGAATTTGCAATTAATGTAGCAGAAGAGTTCAAGAAAACTGTGAAAAATACAAAGGGAGCATGTGCCGAATATTGCAGGAGAGTGCTTGCTACATATAATAGATGCCAGATTTTTGCAGAGAAAATATTGGATGCGATACCAAAACATGAATTGTTTATAGAACATCTATAGAACAGGTATTAGGAAGAAGAGCAAGAGATCCAACAGATAAAGGACCTAGATGAATGGATCCTGAAGAATGCAATGGCACATGCAGCAGCAAGTGTACATCTACTAGAAGATCAGCTGCACCTGAGTCCTGCCAGGATAGAAGGGGTAAAGAACTAGGCTGCTAAATATGAGATTAATATCCAATTTCTTGAGCCTTCTGAATTTGAAGGCATAGCAGCAGAGGCCCATGCATGGAATAAGTTCATCAATGACCAAGCTGGCCCTTCTTCATAAAGTGTTTTGAAATTTTTGATTCAAAATGTAATATATTGTATTAGTTATGTGCACATGCTACGAGACAAAAATTTGGAAATGAAAGGTTGGGGAACCTCAAAATACATTAAGGGGCAGCCCAAATTTTTTTTTTTTGTATAAATATAGGAGAGTTTAGATGTAGAAAGGACCTTTTTGCCAGACCATTTTTGAGAGAGTATTGTAAGAAGAACTATTTCCTTTTACAATAAAGAGTCACATGTTTCTGCTGGAGAAAGTTTGGTAGAATGTTTCAAATGTTTCCTATGGACCAGTTGAATGTGAATTATTTCATTTTCAGCTTATTTCCATTAACTGTGAGATCGTTCTAACTCATTAAATTTATTTTTCATGTTATGAATGTACTCTGTTTTATTCTGTGAAATTTCCACTTTGAGTAATGAAGGTTCTAATCGACAATAAGATATCTTGTTGTTATATTTCTATTGATGTTCATGTGTTCTGAAGCAATTAACAACTATCTATGATTTTTCCTATGCATGCACTGGATACATTACTCACCATTAATGATAGTTTTGCTCCCTAGGGATAGGTTAGTTAGTTATAGTTATTTTCTTGTTGTTTGTGATTTAGATGCGAAAGAGGTAAGACGAGAGGTAAGAACCTGCGCATCACATTGTGACCCTCCTCATTATGTCTATCATCTACATTTTTAGTTAGGCACTTGCAAATCATACCTTAAACATAAAAAAACTAAAATATACATGGTTGACCAGGCCGTAACCGGTAAAAAATTTAAATTGTTACTTGAACTATGGTAGCCGGACCGTAAACCAGATAGATTCCCCATACCAAATAGTAACAGGATAGTTGGGAATGTTTATTGGGGATAATCCCTAACTGTTGTTACCTATGATTTTTTGGGTATCAATAGTTTTTGCCGCTAGAAGGAGGGACTAAACCTCCAGTGCATGGATGGCCAAGGAAGCTCACTTCCTCGAAATTACTCCACCGGTGATAGTTCTGAAATTAGTTTGCCTCACAAGTCCACTCCTAAAGATAAAGAGAAAGGGTAGCTGTACCCTGTTGATAACGAATTCATTGATTATTTAAGAAGAATTACCAGGGATTATGCAAAAAAAATAGGAGAATTACCTATTATTTTTGTCTTACCTAGAAGAGAGTATCAAAAGAAAGATCGCCCTCAGTTAGAAGAATTGGTACTAGTAGAAGATCTTGAATAATTGGTACAAGAAGCCTTACAAAAAATTGACCAACCTTTAAATCAATTGGATCCAGGTTCGCCTTACTGTTCACCTTTCCAGACCCCTATTCAATCACAACCGCATTCTCCACTCAAAATAATGGCTAATGTAAATGCAAACCAACCACCTCCACAACTTGCTTGGAGGGCTAGGTCGCCTTTAAATTTGACACCTCCCTTGCATGATTTGCCTCAATATTTCGACAAGATGTTACCTAAGTTTGAACCAATTGAAGGAATTTTGGTAAATGATCATTTACAGAGTTTTTATTTGGCTTTAGAAGGATTAGGAGCTAAAGAGCATGAATATGTGGTATGTAGATTGTTTCCCCATACCCTGAAAGGAAAAGCAACGTCATGGTATTTTTCCCTTCTTGCAAATTCAATTATGGATTGGAACACCTTTGAGAGAATGTTTAGGAGTAAATATGCAGTCCATAAAACTCATGCAGCTTTAATGAAAGGATAATGTGCTCTAAAGAAAGAAAGGAAAGAAAGAGTGCATAATTTCACTTAAAGATTTGCTGCTTACCTAAACAGTTTCACTGTAGTTGATAAGCCATCTAAAAATGCTCTAATTGAATACTATACCTCAGCCCTTGGGCCTGATCTAGACATGTTTTCCAAGAGATCATTTAGACCTACATTAGCAGAAACCTACGAAGAAGCTGAGAAGGTAGAGGTTGAGATGGAGAGTATAGAAAATTACCCTGTGTAGTTGGAAGAAAAGACTTTTGGAAACAAGAAACCTTTATTACAGACTAAACCCAAAGAAGAGCGGTTGTAGGATTTCAAAGGGATGGTGAAGATGATGCAAAAGTTGTACAACAGAGTGATAGATTTAGAAAAGGAAAAGGAATCTCACAAACCATATAAGCCTTATTATAAGAAAAGGGAAGACAACAATCAACCTAAACCTCCTCCACACAGTCCTGCAGCAATGAATTTAACTGATGTAGGCATGGATCATTTTTGTATCTTTCATTAGCAACCTCATTCCAAGAAAAACTGCCCACAATGGATAAATTCTATGACGTTAATAATGAATCAATTATTGGACTCCAAACTAACAGAAACTGGTAAGGAGGAAGAAAAGGATAATGAACCTACTAAAAAACAAGAGGAAGATACTTTAATTTTATGGGATTGTGTCTCTATGTTTGATACAGAAGAAGAAGATTTTCTGATACAAGGGGAAACACCAAAAATAAATGTAACAACAAGAAGTTAGAGTCTGTTACAAGAAGATAAGTCAATACTTCCTAAGATTAAGAAACTTCAAGAAAACATGAAGAAGATACAGAAAAACACTGCAGCTGTTAAAATACCTGAATTTTCCATTTCAAGTCAAGATCCAAAGAAAATCAACACACCTCTCAAGCCTATTGAGGATAAGATTGATAATGTCAAGAAGAATCTCAAAGAACCTGAGATGGGGTATGATATTGTGGAAGACATTAAAAAAGCTAAAGCAAATATCCCATTGTTTGAAATGTGTAATCTATCTCAGCAAAAAGAAAAACTTTTGAAAGCACTTGAGATACCAGAAGAGGAGCCTCCCAATGACAACAACCTGAGGAAGAAATTGGCGAGGAAAGCGTGGGAGGAAAGTCTAAGTATAAAACCCCAGCATTTCTCCTAACTTTTGAAATTTTCAACTATAATGTGCACAATTATTTAATGGACTGAGGAGCATCAGTCAACATTATGCCACTTTCAGTCTACAAGAAAATCAATGGAAAACCTAAACCATCTACTTTGCAAGTTCTTCAATTAGACAGTAAAGCTATAAAAGTAATAGGAGAAATGGAAGATGTTCTGATTCGCTTATCCGTAGATGAGAGGGTATGCCAGTACATTGACATTGTAGTAGCGGACATACCAGATGCTTATGGACTGGTTTTGAGTCGAGACTGGTCGGCAAAGCTAGATGGATACTTTGCATCATATTGGTCACATCTATGGTTTCCTCGTAAGGGAAGTCCCAATCAGATAAAAGTATTAAGAGAGCCTCAAATGAAATACAATGTCACTCAGTTAGAGGGAAAAATGAACCAATAAACTCTGTATTGGGAAATTATTTCATTGAATTGGAACCGGGAAATTACCAAGTTGAAGAAGGAAGCAGTATAGCTGATACCCATCCCGATCTCCTTCAATTTTCATAGGATGATGAGATTGACTGTAATATAGTAGATCTAGTTTCAGATGTAGGCTGTAATTCAAATTCAGTAGAGGTAGATAGTTTTTGGAATCTTTATTTTGATGGTTCTAAAACATTGGAAGGATCATGGGTGGGTTGTGTCCTAATTGATCCAAGGAAAATAAAAATTTTCTTTCTTGTAGATTAGAATTCGAATGCACAAATAACACAGCCGAGTACGAAGCACTAGTTCAGGGACTTAAAAAAGCAATAGAACTGAAAGTAAAAAATCTGAAAGTATATGGAGATCTTGAAATTGTTGTTAAGCAAATTTGGAATAAGATACACTATATTTCACCACATTTGAAAGCTTACCAGAATGAAGTTTGGGATTTGCTTATCAATTTTCATACATTCAATATTGTGTCCATTCCTAGATTAAAGAATGCAGCAGCTGATTTACTAGCTACCTCAGTTGCAAGGCTAGTTCCTTCAAATAATAGATTCTCTATTGAATTACTTTTTAGGCCTTCTATTCTACATATGATCACAAATCTACGGGCTTTTGACGACGAATTTTGGAGTGTTATATGCATGATGAGACTTTCAAAGGAGAAACAATAGATGATGAAGACCATCAAGCAGAATTAAAATTCAAAAACTTTATTCCTAAAGGAGTCAGGACCTTGGAACGAATGTTTGATTTAGATAACAAATTCAGAAAGCCAGTGAATGTCAAGAATCATAGCTCATCCTTACAATTCGAGCTAATAAATTTGGGGCCTGAAGCTGAACCCAAATATGTAATTTTGGGGAAGTGTTGTTCTCTGGGAGAAAGAAGTAAGTTCATTAGTATTTTCAAGCAGTACAAAGACGTGTTTTCTTAGACCTATGAAGAGCTTAAAACTTATGACACAGAGATCATACAACATGTCATCCCAATTAAAGGTGGAATCAATCCTTACCAACGGCCTTTGAGGAAGATGCATCCTAAGCTGGAACCTTTAATTCAAAGTGAAGTAAAAAAATTGTTGGATGCTAAAATCATATTTAAAGTCATAAATTCGGAATGGGTTTCTAAATTGGTTCCAGTAAGGAAAAAGTTAGGGCCATGGATATAGCTTTACATGGTCTGATTGGCCATAGTGTTGTGGTTTATCTATATGATGTCACAATATTTTCGAAAAAGAGAGAGGAACATGCATTTCATCTAAAACAAATTTTCAAGCGTTGTTGAAAATATGGTATTTCACTAAATCCTAAGAAATGTGTGTTTGCAGTCACAGAAGGAAAGCTAATGGGTCATGTTGTTTCTAAGAAAGGGATCTCCATAGACCTAGAAAGGATTAACACCATAGAACAGATCCCTTTACCCCATAATAAACAGGGTATGCAATCATTTATGGGGACAATCAATTTTGTGCGAAGGTTTGTACCAGACTTTGCTCAAATTGTCAAACCTTTGTAGCAAATGGTTAAACAGAGTGTACAATTAAAAGGACTAATGTGGAGTAGAATGCATTCAGTAAGATTAAAACATCTATTGCTCATGCACCATCACTCAAAATTCCAAATTTCAAAAAGTATTTTATTCTGTACACTTTTGCGTCTGATGATTTGTTGGCAGCTGTGCTTACACAGAAGGAAGATGGGGGAGATAAGTACCCCATATAATTTATGAGAATTGGTATGCAGGGAGATGAATTGAATTATCCAGTAGTTGAAAAACAAGCTTATGCAATTTTTAAATACGTAAAACAATTTAGGCCATATATACTTAAGAATCGCACCAAAGTAATAGTTCCACATCCAGTTGTACGATCTCTTTTTGCACAAAAAGATTTAGGAGAAAGAAGAGGCAACTAGGTGACTGCATTACAAGAATATCATCTTGAGTTCAAACCAACATCCATAGTGAAAGGACAAGGATTGTGTAAACTAATGATTGAAGGTCAAAAAAATGAAGAAAACAGCTGGGATAATGAAGTTGAGTTACATATGGTGGATGTATGTCCTTTGTTTACAGCTCTAGATTCCTGGTACCGGGACCTAGTCCATTACCTTCAAGAAGGATATTTGCCAGAGCATTGGAGTCCCAAACAAAGAAGAGAATTACGTTTGAAATCAGCTTCATATCAGATAATTGACGGAGTACTGTTCAAAAATAACTACGATGGAGTTTTTACTAGGTGCTTAGAACAGGAAGATGCAAAGAAGGTCATAGAAGAATTGCATGATGGGCCTGATGGAGGTCATTTTTTCGAGGACATAAAAACACATAAGATTCTCAGAGCTGGATATTACTGGCCTACACTATTTAAGGATGCTCATGCTCATGTTACAAAATGTGATGCTTGTCAAAGAGGTGTTGGAAAACAAGCTAAAGCAGCAGGGCCTTTAAAACCAGTAATGATATTAGAACCATTCAAACAATGGGGAATCGATATTATTGGAGAAATAAACCCAAATTATTCCTTGCAACACAAGTATATTTTGACAGCCACTTATTACTTCACCAAATGGGTCGAGGTTATTCTGTTACAAAAAGTAAATGAAGATGCGGTCGTGGATTTCTTACAGAATCACATTATGACCAGGTTTGGGGTTCCAATTTTCCAGGTTTTTTATAATGCTACTTACTTTTCTTCTATTAGATTAACTGCATTTGCCAATGAAAGATGAATCAAGTTGCATTATTCTACAAACTATTACCCACAAGGAAATGGTTTGGTAGAATCCACAAACAAAAATATGATTAGGATTCTAAAGAAAATCATAATCGAGAATCAAAGGAGTTGGCATTTAGCATTACCTAATTCTCTCTGGGCTGATAGAGTCACACCCAAGAATTCCTTAGGTGTGTCACCATACACTCTTGTTTATGGAAAAGAAGCTATCCTTTCCCCCAACATTATGTTGCCATCTTCTATAATAGCTCAGGAATCTAGGGGTACCGATAATGAAATCCTACAAATTAGAATCTGCAATCTTTTGAAGTTAGAAGAATCTAGGTCCAAATCCAAAGAAAGATTTAAGCATCAACAGGAAATAGTGAAGCGTTGGTTTGATAAACATAAAGCTGGGAACAAGGAATTCGAAGTAGGAGATCTGGTTCTTAAGTGGGATCACCTGCACAATGAAAAGGGAAAGCACACTAAGTTTCAGCAGTTATGGGCAGGCCCTTTTCAAATTGTAGCAAATCTTGGCCCCTCAACTTACAAGTTGCAAGACTTACAGGGGTGGGAAGAGAACTTACTAGTAAATGGTTTAGTTCTCAAACCTTATTTTTCTTGATCTTTTATTTTGTTGTCTTGTACATAAATAAACTTTTGGTTTGTTTTTATTTTTGAGGATTTTTGGTTTTTGGTTTAGTTAGGGTTTGATTGATTGTAATTCTTAATAAAGGAGCATGACCTTTGGTTACATGGAGTTCATTAGAAAATATTTGATTACAAGACTGTCTACAATTAATTTATTTAATGTTTGAAAGAACTTCTTCAAGTTTAGCAGTTTTCCTAAATGGCTATGAACACATTGAAGTCCTACTTAATCCTTGTGAAATAACTCAGGATCAAAAGGTCTAGAGTACTATTTCGAGGCTCCACTCATCTCACATTAAAAAAATGTCTTAGGGGTTGACAGCAAAAGACCCATGGAAAGGAAGAAAGGTAAAAAGTACATTATATTTAAATAATTCCATGCCATGAATTGAAAGCCAAAAGGAAAATAAGAGTCACAAATCTCCTCAGAAAAGCAATATGTATCAAAGCAAAGTACTAAACTATATTAGTACATATGAGATTTCCAAAGTTCTTCTCCGTCCATGAGCTGAAAATTAAACATATCTCTCACACAAAAGGGCACTATGGATAGAGGACCCTGAATTAAAGTTTCAGAAAGAAGGGAGGCAGGAGGACTCGAAAGAGGACAAAATTCCAAAAAAATCACCAAAAGTGCAAAATGGCATGGAAATGAGGAACACACAGATATATCTGTTTACCATATGTTACAATCCTGTGGTGTCTAAATTGGAAACTACTCAAAGGCAGAGGTAAAATAAAACTCATATTATTGGCCTCAAAAGAGTTATCTAGACTTTGAAATTTTGGTTCCCTTGTTCCCTAAATTGGACTATCATCAATGATTAAAGTGCATTTATTTGCTATTTGGGAAATCCAGATATATTGAAGAATTCAGCATGTTGGTATTGTCAAAACAGTCTGTTGATCAAAGAAGAAATTGTTCAGAGATCTGTGTTCACCAAATACTCACCAATTGTTGCAGCTGAAAAATTTTTTCCTCAAAATTTTAAATTTTAGGGCCCTCCTTTTGATTTGCTTCTATTAGATCTAGCCTAGGAGTATTTGGTTTTTGCTGAAGCCGCCCTGAAGTTCAAATTTTTTCCTGAAAAAGTTGATCTTTTTCATTTTCTGCATCGGAAGACTAGTCAACTATCCTTCCAATATCGAAAGCATAGTAGACTGTCTTTCTGATGTTACAGAAGCCAAATGGTTAAGTATTTTGAAAGTATTTCTATCTTCCTCGCCGATACATTAAAACCACGGGTTCTTTTCTTCTTCATTTTGTTTTTCAATATTAACACTTAGCATTTTTACTGCTTACTTTTTTTTTGCTATCGAAATGTTTTACAATAGTGATCTGGAGTCCTAGTCTTGTACATCGCCGATGTTGCGGGAACCTAGTGTTGAAAGGTTTTGAAGGTTTAGTGTTCTCCCTCGCTGATTCTTAAAGTGTAGGATCTCCATTCTCCGACGCCTAATAGAATGAATAAAGTTGCAAGGATAGTACTTTATGTTGCCGATACTGCGGAGGATGTTCAGTATTGAGGTTATGCTTTTAGTGCTTAGAGCTGCCAATGACCAATATTTTCAAAAGTCTCTCAGGTTCGTAGTTGTTTTTGTGCCCGATGTGGTAGCTACCCTCCGAAATTTTCTTTTGATTGACATAGGTAGTGACTGCCGATAGGGTTTTGTCCCACCGACAGTTTCTACCGAATGTTATATACATGAGGGGAATATTATTTTGTTGTTTATCTGTATTTTAACACGTCATCTGCTACAGTCCTTATCATTTGCACTAATTCACGTGCACCCAGCTATCCGAACTCGATTCGCTAGCGTTCCTTTGGTGAATATTTTGCCATCCTATCGACTATACTGTTGTTTTCCAGGTAGGTGAACCATGGCCTCGTTGTTTTGTTTTTATTCATCAATTTGGAACCGTTAGGTTCTTTCCCTTGGTTAGGTTTTTCGTGAGTTAGGTTTGTCCACATAAAAGGATGTTTGCCTTTATGGTTTGCATGATTTTTTACTTTGAGGGTGAAGAGTTCAGCTATTTGCAGTTTTCTTTAGCGGGATAATTTTGAGTCTACGGGATTGTTGGAGCCATTATGGATGTTTTTGCTCTAGTACGAAAGATTAGGGCATAGTGTAGACAAGCGTTTCGCTGTCTGCACTGCCCATTTTGTGGGTTGTCCATATCCGCCCAGGTGGTGTCAAACCTTTTTGCTTGCATTTTCCTTTTTCCTTGGGACTTGTAGCTAGGGTTTTCACCCTAGCTTGTGCGAATGAGCACCTACTAAGGAATTTGGAATCCTTAGTAGCAGTTCAATGATGTATATGAATTAAATAAAGATAAACTGAAATAAAGACTAATCTAAATACGTTCTTGAAGCTAAAGCAGTAAAAAGTAAATAACATGGAACAGAAATAGTAAAGAAATGAATAATGGTTTTTATTGATGTTACCTCCAGTGAGGAGGTTGATGGATTCCGTTGCGCTGGTCCGATGTCGGTGGCTTCGAGCTCCAAGCTGCTTCTTTTCCTTTTCCGGTGGTGGAAATGGGCCAAAAGAGTTCTCAATGGTGAAAGTAGCTTGATGGTAAGCTAGGGTTTCGAGAATAATTTCGACAGAGGCAGGATGCTTATGACTGTGGATGTTGAAATGAGGGGTCTCCACCACTTATTTATAGTTTTTTAGTCGTGGAGTGCTGGCCCATGGTTTTGGAAACCATGTGGTTTAGGACAGCTTGTTTAGGGTTTTTTCCTCCTTTTCCTCATTATTTTATATTTTTTCTTCCCTTTTGGGGATTTTGCTATTTTTAGAGGAGATTCGGACTTTTTTGGAGGAAAAAGGGGTTTTTTGGCCTTTTGGAGGCATTTTAGGCCTTTTGGAGGCTTTTTAGGCCTTTTGGAGGCTTTTTAGTGGGATTTTCAGGGAAATATGGTAGGCAAATGGACAAATGAGCCATGTAGTGGGGTAGATGAGGTAGTTAACCATTTTTGGGTGTTAACAGATTGCCCCCTGATGTGCGAGGGCAGGAGCTCATCGTATGGCCGATGGACATCATGAGTCATATTTGGTTTGTGTTGGGGTGTGGAGAAGAGAAGGAAGCAACTGAAGTCCGGGACACCGATCTTCGAACCACCTGCAAGGAACTGAAAAGTACATAACCTCAATAATGGATGAGGGATCATCTGATAATATGGACGAGGCGGGCATTCCCATGCTCGTATCAGAATATAACATAACAGTATAAATGGTCCTCAAAAACTGGATGAGGAAAAGTATCTCAATAGATGGACGAGGCGGGCATTCCCATGCTCGTATCAAGATACATAACAATCACTTGTGAGGCCCAAAATGAAAGACCTGGAGTAAACAATCACTGTGCATATCATGAGGGTCTGGAAGGGATGCAAATCTGGAACATACTGCTGATCTGACCATGTCTGAGCTGAAAAAATGATACACTGGAATGGCAGCAGTGCTACTGATTGTGGGTCTGAAGGAACTGATGCGCTGCTAGATCAGAGTGAGAAGGGTCACACTCATAATGGTACACTGATCTGGAACGGGGTACTCAAAGAAGCATAGAACTGAATGGCTTCCGAATACAATCGCCAACACAGCCCGGACATCCACGGGAACATATAACCGGGCGTTCCGAAGTGAATCACCAATGTGCTAGAGTCAGGGGAAATCCGGGGTCTTCGACAAATAATGGAATGGATATAAATCCTGCGCGATTCTCAACGATGCGATTAAGGTGCTGAAGTCGAACATGTGAGAAACAACCATTCAGAGAGGCAATAATGATTCCTCCCAAAATGGTCCGTAGGCACTCACCACAGATGGTGATGGGTCCAAGGCGCAGGAGCCTCTAGGTCTATCCTCTGGAATAGAGGAGTTGTCGTCGACAGAGGGAGACCTGCAACTATCAAGGCAATGATGTTTCCTTGACAGGAGCGCGAGGTGCAAAAATGAAAATGTGGTAGTACTGATGGCAAGATTGATAAACTGGTGGGACTAACGGGGCAAGTAGAGTGGGTGGACTCAAACTTCCTTTGTTCAGAGTATGATGGCGGGGATGATCGGGCAGCACATGAAACTGATGGGTGGTAAAGGGATCATAGCTGTAAGGGATCTGGGCAGTTCACTGGGCTAAGGGAGGCTCAAGCTGTGGGAACATGGTAGGAGACTGCAGAATACTCTGAACAAAGGCGACCTGATTGGAGGTGCTGCCGAGATGATCAATCAGAGCGCCAAGAGGCGCGGGGGAAGTGCTTCAAGGGTTAGGGAACTTGAAGAAGTGTGGATATAAAATGGTACTGTCATGTGGATTTTACGAGCCCATGACAGTTCATGCTCGTGGTTTCTTTCATGTTTACGGAGTCTGAAAGCAAATAAGAAGGCTCTGAAGTAATGAAATGGTACTGTCATGTGGATTTTGCGAGCCCATGACAGTTCATGCTCGTGGTTGCTTTCAATTTTAAGGAGTCTGAAAGCAAATAAGAAGACTCTGTATTGATGGAATGGCACTGTCATGTGGATTTTGTGAGCCCATGACAGTTCATGCTCGTGGTGGCTTTCAATTTTAAGAAGTCTGAAAGCAAATAAGAAGACTCTGATGGAATGAAATGGTACTGTCATGTGGATTTTGCGAGCCCATGACAGTTCATGCTCGGGGTTGCTTTCAATTTTAAGGAGTCTGAAAGCAAATAAGAAGACTCTGATGGAATGAAATGGCACTGTCATGTGGATTTGGCGAGCCCATGATAGTTCATGCTCGTGGTTGCTTTCAATTTTAAGGAGTCTGAAAGCAAATAAGAAGACTCTGAAATGATAGCCAGGCAAGGAGGAAGTGTTCGATCAGGGAACATTTATGATGACCAGGACTGAGGGCGGGGGGGAAAACTGGTGGATCTCCTTGCCGGGTGGATGGATGGTGGCAAAATAACGATACCTTTGCAGTATGACAGGAGTGAATGGCTCATGTAAAAAGTGTGGAACGATCAGACTGCGGCCGATGTGGCGCGCTAACCAAGGTAGCAAAATGTCAGGACACAATGTTATGATTGTACCTAGGGGAGAGCGAGAAAGTATCTCAAGCATCATCATGAGCTCGGAACGGTGATTCCGGCGATATAAAAGTACTAAAAATGGAGGGCGGCTAAAGTGGCACGTAAACCGAGACGACTATTGGGGTCGAGAAAATGGGCAAAAAATAATTTTGAAAAAATGATGCAATGAAGTGACCATTGTGAAGGTCTCGTCGTGCTGGTTCCAATGGTGGAAACGGTTCGGAAAACGGACTCTGTATGGGTTCGAAATGGCCAAACAAGGAAAGGGTCAACGGGCTATAAATAGTAAGTGGGCCCAATATGACACGTCATTTGCACTATTCCTATTTCGCACACGATCGGAGTGTACCAGAGCTTACGTGGGATTTCTGGACAATCTGACCGACGGTTTTGAGATTCGGGAGAGCCAGGTATTCCTTTGAACTTATGCCTGTTTTCTTTTTGGGTTGGGAGAAGGGTTGCGGGTCCCGGGGGGGTGTTTGTACGGTCCAGAGGGTGGACCGCGACTGTCGGTCTTGGAAGCCGCGGTTTGGACCGCGACTGTCCGGCTTGACAGCTGCGGTCTGGACCGCGACTGTCGGGTTTTGACAGCCGCGGTCTGGACCGCGACTGTCTGGCTTGATAGCCGTGGTTTGGACCGCGACTGTTGGTTTTGACAGCCGCGGTCTAGACCGCGACTGTCGGTTTTGACAGTCGCGGTCTAAACCACGACTGTCGGTTTTGACAGCCGCGGTCTAAACCACGACTGTCGGCTTCACAGCCGCGGTCTGGACTGCGACTGTCGGCTTCACAGCCGCGGTCTGGACCGCGACTGTCGGCGTCACAGCCGCGGTCTGGACCGCGACTGTGGGCTTGACAGCCGCATTCAGGACCGCGACTGTCGGCTTGACAGCCGCGGTCTGGGCCGCGACTGTCGGCTTGACAGCCGCGGTCTGGACCGCGACTGTCTTTTTTGTCTGGAGTTGTTTGGGAAGGGTGAGAATGTCTATTTTGAACAAGAATCTAATGAGGCTTTGTTGTGTGACTGACAGGATGCCACGGACTGTATGGAGAGAGCGAGAGATGCCAGAGGGGCTGGTGGACATTATCCGAGAGGACCGTCATGTGCGTTCGATGCTTGGGATATTCAGCCTACTGAAGTTTGCTGAGATTCCGATGATTCGGTCAGCAGGGTTGCTGTTGAACCGCTTAGTGAGTTTCTGGGAGCCAGATTCAGTGGCGTTCCGAGTACAGGGGCAGAGGGTGGACCTCACCCTTACTGATGTCTATTTTCTGACGGGGTTGCCCTGCCTAGGGAGGGTGGCAGATACTCAGCCGCGGGGGTCCGCGGATCTTGATATTGTTGATATGGCAGTGCGGTTCTGTGGGGCAGAGGCGTGGGTGCATCGGAATGCACTCCTAGTTGGCGACTTACGGGAGCCAGTGGTTCGAGCGACGGCCACATGTATAGTGCGGATCCTGGGCTCTCAGTCACCTGAGAAGGTGTCTGGGGGGCAGATGCAGCTTGTGGAGCGTACATTGGAGGGGACTTATTTTGCATGGGGTCAGATGTTCCTGACCTGCATTCAGTGACAGCTGACCGCAGCGAAGGAAGCTGGCAAGGGATTCTACTTTGGGTCGTTCTTGTGCGCCTTCTTTATGGAGAGGGTCCCCACACTGCGGCCGTGGGTGCCGGTTAGGGTAGGAGGCGTGAGGGAGCCTCGTATGATTCGGTGGGGGGAGATGATGCGCCGCCGTGGTGGTGGTGATGTGGGCCGGTTTTTTACGGATGAGTTGTACATGCAGTGGCTCGAGTTGCCACTGACGCTAGAGGACTTTCCTTACAGGGACATGGATTACACAGGGGATCCAGACGCGCCCCGTCCACCAGGACAGGCATGGGGTCCAGATGGTATGTATCATTTGGATTGTTTTGTCCATTTTTTATGTTATGTATGATGTATGTTTGATATAGAGTTACTGACAAGTGGTCGATTTGTAGATGTGGGTCCGCAGCCGCCGCCAGGGCATGTGGCGCGACGAGGGATAGTGGCAGTTCCGGCTTTGCCCGGGCGGGGCCCGGTGCATCGGCGAGACGCGGATGGGGCGCTAGAGTCTGTACGGATGCTGCTAGAGCGGCTGTTGACGGGAGTGAGCGATGCGGGGTGGGAGGACCTTCCGCGAGATGTGCGTCGGGATTGTAGGCAGGCGCCTCGGGATTTCAGAGGGATAGCGTTCCGGGTGGCTCTCTTAGCGGAGAGGGCACGAGCACGGGCACCGAGGCTCAGGCGAGATGAGGACTCGTCGGAGGAGGAGCGGGAGGAGGAGTCAGAGGATGCTGACACGGATAGTGACGCAGGGTATGACTCCCTTTAGGGAGTACAGGGGACTCCCTTCGATATTTTGTAGCTTCGGCCTATATTTGATGAGTTTTGAGGGATGGACATGCATATTTTTTGTATAGCTGAGTACTGGGGTACTCAGAACATGTATAGTTCTGAACATATATTTTTTGACTTGTATATATATATATATGCATGTGGATGCACATTTTTTGGTGATATTGTCTCATTTGTACGCACATGGATGCGCTTTATGATGTGTTCTATGTTGATGCTGCACATGGATGCAAGTAGTCTAGGCGGTTGGGCACGTGGATGCCCCTTTTTTGATATAATAGGATGTATGTATGACTAGGCACATGGATGCCCCTATGGATGCAAATGTCATTTTTATGGTGTTATGTTTTATGTACACAAATGTTGATGCAATGCAGTCTTTTTGGTTTTTTGTATATGTGGATGATATGTTATGGGGTAATGATAATGGAGGTGTTACATAGTGTGATTGATGTGCCAGTCTAGGATATTGTTCGCCATTTGATCTGCGACACTATTGTAAGCTCTTGGGACATGTGTGAATGTGATGGATTCAAACTGGCGGCCAAGTTGTTTCGTACGCAGGAATTTGCGAATTAGGCAGGGATCACGCACCTGGTAGCAGTTGTTGAGCTGGAAGACAAGAAGCTGGGAGTCCAAGAACACATGAAGGTGACGTATGCCCATCTGGAGGGC
>LPNX011134212.1:23073-53600 GCA_001517045.1 Pseudotsuga menziesii
GAGTTGGTTCGCAGGTTGGGGTTTTTAGCCTGCTTGGGCAGGCGATTGGGGTTTTGGTTGGTGGGGGCTGCGTTATCATTAACAGGGGGATTAGGGTGTTGGCCAGCTTGCTCGGTTTGCTGGTTGTTCCCATGATTTCGGCCCCTGCCGCGGTTTTGTTGGCCCTGGTTGCGTTGGTTATTCTGGTTTTGCGGCGGGTTTTCTTGGGCGTAAACCTGCCCTTGGGTAGTAGGTGGATTTTGAGTTTGCGCAGGTGCGGGAGCAGGCTGTGGTGGATAGTATGGGGGTGGAGGCTGCACTGGTGCGGCTACTTGTGGGGGTTGTTGATAGTCTTGTGGAGCGGGTTGTGGGTTTGCCGTAGGGGCTGGCGGTGGCTGATAATAAGGAGGTTGGGATTGTGGTGGCGCAAGAGCTGGTGCAGCCTGCTGGTGATAGTATGGCAGAGGTGCGACCGGGGAAGGCATATTGCTGAAACACTGAGGTGGACATGAAGGTCCGTGGGTATGGTGTTGATGGGGCATGTGAGCATACGAGTTGGTTGCTCCGGACTTTGATGTAGCCCGCGAAAGTTCAGGTCCAGGAGTAGGACGGGTTATGGAAAAGGGCTGAGGCTGTGAAGAGAGACGGCCAATGATGCCATCGGCAGCGTGGGATGCCCCCGGCGCATCGTGATGTGAGGGATCGCCTCGAGGGGCGTCCGGGATGATGGTGTAAAGATAACCCGACTGGGCATAAATGAGATCAAACTGCTGGGCTTTAAGGATAGCCTCTTCCTTCGACTGGGGTCTTTCGGCTGCCACATCCTTAGCAATGAGCGGAAGGAGGGACTTAAGGAACCAATCTAGGAAGATCCGATCATCGAGCTTGATTTTGCATAGGCTACGGCGTCGCCGCCATTCATGGATGTGGTCGGTGATGTGAGTAGCCGTGTTCTGTCTGCATGATAGAAGAATCTCGACGCCTGCGTCATAGCGAACAGGTAACTGGAAGAACTGGAGGAAGGTTGAGGCCAGGGATGTAAAGGTGGTGTGGGTTCCGTGGGGTTGCTCGATATACCATTTGGAAGCTGAGCCAGTGAAAGTGCGCTGTAATAAACGGAGGCGAATGGAGTCATCTACTATGGAATTGGAGGAACACCATAGATGGAAGGACATGATATGGTTCTGTGGGTCCTCACCTGCCTTACCCTCAAAATTAGGGATGTCGGAGGGGAGTTTGGTAGGCATGTGGGGCCACACAGGGTTGTGACGGATGGGGTCGTTGGTTAACCTGGCTAGGTCAGGTAGGTTGAGGCTAGCCATATAGGGCAAACTGGATGGAGGGTATACCCATGATAGGTGTGGTAACTGGTATAGTGGCGAATGTACCACTGGTGGTCCCTATAATGGAGGGGTTGGGATTCACGCCAGCCATGGGGCTAGTGGAGGTGGTGTAAAGAGTGTTCTCGGGGTCTGGTGACAGAGTCCTGTGCCGCGGACGAGTGGAGTCGAGTGACAAGGCTCGAGATCTACGGTGATGACGGGTCAAGTGAACCGTGCTGTGGGGGCTCGCCTCTGAGGCGACGAGAATGTCTCGGAGAGTCAATGGTGACAAGTGGTTTTCAAATATGTGGGTTGTGGTGTCGAAAAAACAACTCAAAAATCCTAATGCAACCGTGTGTGCAGAAGGAGAGCTCGAAAAACAAGGCACTCAGGCCAAAAAGCAACTCAAAACACCTACTGTAACTGCGTGCTACAATAGGCAGAGTGTCAACAAAGTGGTCAGAATACCAATAAGCAGTCGGTGTCCTAAAAAAGAAAAACGGTGGACTCACTAGACCCAGAGGAGGTAAGGGAGCATGCAAACACCTAGCTAATGGTATTATGACTCAACTAAGTATATCCTCTGCAAGGTGATGAAATCCAAGTCAGACAATATAAGTAGGAAAGTCAAATGGCTAAAGTATCCCCCTACCGGGAGGGACACCGGGTATGCAAACCTAGAAGTATGGCAACTAAGATACCCCGTTCATGACACGTCCAGAAAGGTGAATCTGTCGCTTGGTCCTTTAACCGCAATATTCCCTATACAGGGATATTCCGATAACTGCGAAAGGTAGCCCTTCAGTTACTGAATGGATTTCGGTATTCCACTCAGACTTCCGGAACCAATCTCACGACTTCAACCCTCCTAAGGGAGAGGCCCTCTAACAAACTGGTGGTGACCGTGTCAAAAAATACTAAGGGATTTTGGTTCCCTAAAGGACAACAACTATGTCTCACGTGTAAATAACCGAGGGGTGTTATTGGAAGCCTATCCCCCCGATCCTACCTAACTACAAGATTCTTTTGTGTTCCTCAAATGAGGTTATAGTGTTGGTTGAGTTAAGTAGATTTTAGGTCTCACTTTGAATTAGGGGATAGATTGTGTGCATGTGAGGTTATGAATCCAAAATAGTTACTCAATGACCATAACAATGAAGAAAAAACTTTGAAAAACTTTTACCATGCAAAAAAAAAAAAAAAAAATTCTTTTTTGAAATAAATGCTAAAAAATTTCTAAACAATTCTGTAAACAAGGGACAGAAATGGCTGTAGGGCTGCAAGTGGTACAGGTGGCTGTGCAAGTGCAGGAAAAAAGGACGCAAAGTGGCTGGGTTTCGGCGCGGAAACAAAGGCAAAAAACAGTTCGCGGACCGCGGGTATGGGGCGGACTCACGCGGTCGGACCGCGGGTTTGAAGGCAACAGTCGCGCGCAGATCGCGGGTTTAGTGGAAACAGGCGCGGTCTAGGTCGCGGGATTCGGGCTAATAGCGGCGGTCGGAGCGCGACTGTGTTCTGAACAGGCGCGGTCGGATCGCGACTGTGGGATGAAAAAACGCGGTCGGGGCGCAAGAAAATGGCTGACAGCGGCGGGCTGGTCGCAGGTTAGGGCCTGAAATGCGCGGTCGGGCCGCGGCTGTGTAAGAAAAAGGTGCGGTTTCCGGCGGCCGAAAACGACAGCCGAAAGTACAGTACGGAAAAATAAAAATAAAATTTAAAAAGAGACAACGGAGTCGCCAAACTGTAGCTAGGGTTTTCACCCTAGCTTGTGCGAATGAGCACCTACTAAGGAATCTGGAATCCTTAGTAGCAGTTCAATGATAAATATGAATTAAATAAAGATAAACTGAAATAAAGACTAATCTAAATACGTTCTTGAAGCTAAAGCAGTAAAAAGTAAATAACATGGAACATAAATAGTAAAGAAATGAATAATGGTTTTTATTGATGTTACCTCCAGTGAGGAGGTTGATGGAGTCCGTTGCGCTGGTCCAATGTCGGTGGCTTCGAGCTCCAAGCTGCTTCTTTTCCTTTTCCGGTGGTGGAAATGGGCCAAAAGAGTTCTCAATGGTGAAAGTAGCTTGATGGTAAGCTAGGGTTTCAAGAATAATTTCGGCAGAGGCAGGATGCTTATGACTGTGGATGTTGAAATGAGGGGTCTCCACCACTTATTTATAGTTTTTTAGTGGTGGAGTGCTGGCCCATGGTTTTGGAAACCATGTGGTTTAGGACAGCTTGTTTAGGGTTTTTTCCTCCTTTTCCTCATTATTTTATATTTTTTCTTCCCTTTTGGGGATTTTGCTATTTTTAGAGGAGTTTCGGACTTTTTTGGAGGAAAAAGGGGTTTTTTGGCCTTTTGGAGGCATTTTAGGCCTTTTGGAGGCTTTTTAGGCCTTTTGGAGGCTTTTTAGTGGGATTTTTAGGGAAATATGGTAGGCAAATGGACAAATGAGCCATGTAGTGGGGTAGATGAGGTAGTTAACCATTTTTGGGTGTTAACAGGACTGCGGGGGTTTTTCATTTTGGTCAGTTTTAGGTTTGTTCTACAGGACAAGCGCCGTGTAAGGTTTATGCTTTTGAGTTTGGTTTTGAAGACAGGTAGTAGGATTAGTTTGGTTCATCCTTTTAGTTGACATAGGATTAGTTTGATATGGCTCGGGTGCAGATAAAGGATTATTTTTCAACGTTGTGAAGTTACAAGCAGTGGGCTTAGGTAGTTTTAGGAATCCTCCTGCAAGACTTTTCTTTTGCCTTGATTATTTCTTTCATGCATTGAATAAAAGGATTATTTTTCAACGTTGTGAAGTTACAAGCAGTGGGCTTAGGTAGTTTTAGGAATCCTCCTGCAAGACTTTTCTTTTGCCTTGATTATTTCTTTCATGCATTGAATACTATGTGTAGTTTATTTTTTAGCATGCATATAAAGGAGATAAACAAATTGATACAGGTCCTTGTTTATTGTTTAAAACACTTGCTAATATCTCAATGGGTCTAAGAACATGTTTCGACTATCACAGGGTCAGTGTTGTAATGAAAACATGTCGAAAAGACAAAAGAAGAAGGCTCCTGTTGTGGAAGGAGAACCCAAAGTTGAGATCATCACCAAAGTAGAGTATATATATGAAGATACCAAAGCTTCCACTGGGGTCCAACTAGAATACAAGTGGGGAGAGATATACAGGATGACTGGCAACCAGAATGTACCTGATGTGGGTTTTAAGGAGTTAACCATCTATGCCAACATTGAGAAATCATCCCTCATGAAAGTAGCCACAAGACCTGAGTTTTTCCCTTGTTCCAAGATGGTAGGATGGATTCTGCCTAGGGAAGATGTAACCATAATGATTCTGGAGAATACTGCTAAGTAGGGCTACGTTGCATATAGCCCTTCATATGTCTCTATGGCTTATCATCTACCTTCAGCTCAGGTTTACTTGACAGAAAGCTGGTTAAAAGAGACAGCTATGGATCTGATAGAGATAGTTAAAAGAATGATGATACCGGGAAAAAACTTCCAAACTAGACCTTCCGGAGAGTATGATACCTCTACTCTCCGTACTCCCTATAGGTTCATTGCACTGATGTTAAATAGGATTTTTGGTAGAGCTCACGGGAAGAGCTTCAAGATAGGGTGGATACCAATTATATTCTATGTGGTTACTCAAGGAACCATTTTTAATTGGTCAAACATAGAGTCAAATAGCCTCCTAGCATGCATATCACCAGCCTTGGGAGGGGTATCACAAAAGAAATCAGATTTCTATATGAGCTCTATCCTGATTGACTGTATACTGTGCACTCAGTCTTTTCCACCTTTGAGATGTAACTGGGAGAGGGATAGAACTCTAGTTTACACAACATATAAATTGTTATGGGCCCATAAATATTATAGCTATTACAAGGAAATCTGCGAGCACCTCATCATGCCCTTGCATACCCTCATTTTCTTGACTAAATGCAACTACATGTATGAAGAGGCATTCAAAGTCATCGAGGAGTTTGAAGATTATTATTTGACTGAGGAGGGGTTGTATGTAAGAATGTACGGTGGTTCCAGAACCCCTTCCCTACTCCCTAAGTATGCCACTGACTATGTACTACACAAAGAGGCAATTAGGCATGTATATATTGATGGTGTAGGTAATTTCCTGGTTGAGCATAAAAAGGCAACATATCCTATATTTCCTTTCCTGATTGGCAGCTATAAGTTTGCAAGAGTAAATCAGGCGACATATTTCTTTAAGGAGCTAGAGTATTTTCATTTTGGCGAAATGAATTTTCACAGGAATGACTCCCGAAATAAAGTAGCAGACTATTGCAAGGAAGTAGGGATCAATTTTGAATATACTAATTTTTGGGACAAGGATGAGGCGACATTCAGAAGTGCGAAGAACATGATCGCCCTTAAGAATAGGTTCAAACAAAAAATAACCACTATGGGTGGAAAGGGAAAAAGTTCAAAAAATACTAAGAGATTGGAGGAGGAGGAATCGAAAAAGAGAGAAGAAGATGCTAGAAGGCTAGTGCAGGAAGGTGAAGGATGGTTGAAGAATGAAGAAGAAGAAAATAAGTGATCTGTAGAGGAAGCAGTAAGGAAGGAAGAGGAGGAGAAAAATAAAAAAATAAGAAGTGAAAAAGCAAGAAGAAAGTGAAGGTTTGAGATTAACATGATCTTAAAAGGACCAACATAATATAGAGAAGGTAGATACACAAGGAGGGAAAGATCCAATATATCAAGGGAAAGGACAATCTAATCCTAATCCCCCTGAGCTTGCTGCATATTCCGGAAGCACACTAGGACAAGCTTCATTTTTTGGAATATATTTGATCCCTTTCATTCCTACCGAAGGGGAGGAAGTTCCTAACTTTATTACCATTTTTTTATGATCAGGAGAAGGAAAGAATTGTAAAAAGAACTGAGAAAAAGGTTGAAACTAGAGGATAGTCCAGAAATATGATAACAGATAAAACAGTAGTCCATGGGACAAATCAAGATCCACAATTAATAGCAAGAGTTGGGGTAGCATTGACCCAAGCAACTGAATATAACATGGACAGACTCATGACCAACCTAGAAGAGTCACAAAAGAATGCAGCTAAGTTAAAAGAAACTTTAAAGAAAGAAAGAGATGAGGGTCAGAAGCTGAAAAGGAAGTATGAAGACATGGTGAATGAAGCCAAGAATTCAAGAACGGAATTCCAAACTCTGTAAGAAAATAAGGAGGCCTTATGAATATCTACAGAGAAAACGAAAAATAATGCTTAGGATAGCTTAGTTGAATTACAATAGCTACAACTAGAACATCAAATGTTGAAAACTAAAAAAGGAGGATATTCATGTATCATATGAGACTTTAAGTGTAGAAAAGAACAGGTTGCAAAGTAAAGTTTCCGAGTTAGAAATGGAAAAGGCTACCACAGAGGAAAAACAAAAGTAGTATCAAGAACATGTGGCATCCTTAGAAGAACAAAACACTTCATTGAATTCATTACTGAAAGATGCTATGGTACAAAAAACATACATTCAGCGTTTGAAAGAACATGTTCTAACTCAAAGAAAGAATATTCACCAATTACAGACATGCATAGAGGACGAAAGGTGTAAAACTCTACAGATAGATACCAGACTTGAGGAAATTTTAGACACTACTTCATATTTTTTGGATAGATCTCAGGATATTTTGGAGATTCTAATAGGAAGAATGGCCTGGGTAGAAACAAATAAGGAATCTCCTGCAGAGTTAGCATTTAAAGATCAACAGAGTTTAAAATAGGAGTATGATTTATTGGAATTTGCGATTAATGTAATAGAAGAGTTCAAGAAAACTGTGAAAAAGACAAAGGGATCATGTGATGAATACTACAGAAGAGTGCTTGCTACATACAATAGATTCCAGGATTCTGTAGAGAAACGATTGGACGCGATACCAGAACATGAATTGTTTATAGAACATATACAAAATAGGTATCAGGAAGAAGAGCAAGAGATCCAACAGATCAAGGACCTAGATGAATGGATCTTGAAGAATGCAGTGGCACATATAGCAGTAAGTATACATCTACTAGAAGATTAATTGCGCCTGAGTCCTGCTGTTGGGCGTTAGGGAAGACCCGGGTTCTTATGCTTCTATCTTCACACCAACAAACAGAGCCACAGTGTTGGCCCTTTCGGCAGCAACCTGCAAATAGGTTGCAGTCTCACTCGAAACAGCTATGGGGTGCCACAGAATCAGGTTTCTGCAGGAAAAAGAGGGATATTACTGTACCTTTAGTCTTCACAAAGAATAATTATGCAATACAGAACTTCGACATTCACTTAAATAGCTTCACAGCTTAGATAAAAAGTCAGTTTCTTGCTTAACCCTTAATTGGGAATTCACAACGAAGTTAATACTTAGAAATTTATCCTATTTTATCATTCATCCACTTATCAAATGCATAAAAACATAACAGAAACAAAATAAAAAGAACCACCACAACACAAGATATATGTGGTTCACCCCTAGTGTAGGGGCTACGTCCACAGAACTGCGTTTATATTCGACAATTTACAAAACAACACAGTTTTGATCTGCGCACTCAGCTGCAAATATTCTCAACAACCCAAAACTGTGCACTTAGCTGCAGAACCTTTCTTCTAAAACCCTCGGTGCACTAAGTTGCAGAGGTCGTCCACGCACGCAGCTGGGACTTAACCTTAAACCCAAAAATAGACCTTAGCTTCTTCGCATCACATCATCATCATAACACAATGCTTCTTTTTTTTACTCCTTTACATAAGTGCCTATTTATACAAGTGCACTATTACAATACCATGGGCTTAAACCATGGGTACCCAAAAACCAGGGGTCATTTACAAAAAGAGGGGCTTCGACCCAACCCCGAAGCCACTAAGACTATTTTTGACTGCAACACCTACCAGGATAGAAGGGGTGAAGAACCAGGCTGCTAAATATGAGATTAATATCCGATTTCTTGAGCCTTTCAGATTTGAAGGCAGAGCAGCAGAGGCCCATGCATGGAAGAAGTTCATCAACGACCAAGCTGGCCCTTCTTCATAAAGTGTTTTAAAAATTTTGATTTAAAATGTAATATATTGTATTAATTATGTGCTCATGCTATGAGACAAAATTTTGGAAATGAAAGGTTAGGGAAGCTCAAAAGACATTAAGGGGCAACCCAAAGGTTTTTGTTTTTGTATAAATATAGTAGAGTTTAGATGTAGAAAGGAATTTTTTCCGAGACCATTTTTGAGAGAGTATTGTAAGAAGAACTATTTTCTTTTACAATAAAAAGTCACATATTTCTGCTGGAGAAAGTTTGGTGAAATGTTTCAAATGTTTTCTATGGACCAGTTGAATGTGAATTATTTCGTTTTCAACTTATTTCCATTAACTGTGAGATCGTTCTAACTCATTAAATTTCTTTTTCATGTTATGAATGTACTTTGGTTTATTCTGTGAAATTTCCACTTTGAGTAATGAAGGTTCTAATTGACAATAAGATATCTTGTTGTGATATTTCTATTGATGTTCATGTGTTCTGAAACAATTAACAACTATCTGTGATTTTTCCTATGCATGCACTGAAATACATTCTCACCATTAATGATCGTTTTTCTCCCTAGGGATAGGTTAGTTAGTTATATATAGTTTTTTGTTGTTTGTGATTTATATGCGAGAGAGGTAAGACGAGAGGTAAGAACCTGTGCATCACATTGTGACCCTCCTTGTTATCTCTATCGTCGGCATTTTCAGTTAGGCACTTGCACATCATACCTTAAACATAAAAACTAAAATATACATGGTGGACCGGGAGGTAACCGGTAAAACATTTAAATTTTTACTTGACCTATGGTAGCCGGACCATAAACCGGACGAATTCCCCATACCAAACAGTAACGGGCTAGTTGGGAATGTTTATTGGGGAGAATCCCTAACTGTTGTTACCTATGTTTTTTCGGGCAGGAACAAGTAGGTATACTTGTTCTAAGGGCACCTATCGAGGGAGGTGGCACCCCTTGAGCCTGAGCGGCAGAGGTGGAAGTATAAGAAATTTCTCCTGCAGTAGACATTAGTCTGCCCAGAGGGACACCAATCACGGGTTAATTGAAAGGATGAACCTAAATGATCATCGGATCATTTAAGTTAGTTAGAGGAAGTTCCTTGCAAACTCCTCAGCCTGCAAGTCTTCTATCTCAACTGTAGTTAAGTCAAAACGGTTTTCCCTAAGTTCTGGTTCACTTGGAACTTCACTAACTCCTATCGATTCGAAAGAACCCTTTGTGTCTAATATTTTCCTTTGAGGGGGAGGTGGAGGTTCCAATGTGATAAGCAGAGGAATGTTTTGCAACCTTCATGACCTTCTGACAGATTGGTCCTCCACGATTGTAAATTTGACTCTTCACACCCTAAGGTTGGCTAAACCACAGATAAACCACAGAGAAGCCACAACAAAATTTCCTAACGTCTCAACAATCACAAGGGATATAAGATATGCTTTCTTGAAGAAAGCTGAGAGATAGTTTCTTGGCATCCTTGAAGAGGTTATTAGGCACAAGCAAAGGAATCACCCACCACCCTCCTACACTTTCAACAAGGGTTACCTTCTAAGCCCGTCCAAGGTGAACCAGAAATAGCCTTTCGGTTTACCTGTGTATAAGTTACCCTAGATGTCAAATAGACTAAAGGCTACCTTAACTAGATCAATAGTTTGGGGGATAGTCGCAAGCCTGATTCGTACGCATGGGTAGGGTAGCAAAGCCCGAAACTCTTTTTAGGATAGAATCCCCAGATGTGCAAAAACCTTGGTCTATGTTTTGACAAGGAATTGGAGGGTTATCTCCTCAGTCCAGGCCTCCATGCGGCCTCGTGCTTAACTCCCGTTTGAGAGAAGCTTCCTAGATACTATCAACACAGATAAGGATTTACCTATCGATTGGCCAACTACGTTTGAATTTAAGTACTTGTGGGGAGTTTATACTTCCAATCCCACAAGTCTACCCTAAGATAGTAGGTGTATGACCCTATAAAACAAAACTCACTAATAAATTTTAAATTATAGTGTTAATTTTAAGGGTTGTTCTTAGTCAGAGGGTAAGTGGCGTGAATGGCTATGATATTATAGACTCGATAAGAAAAGTAAAAATGTGTATAAAATGAAATCCAAAACAAATTATAACTACTTAAATCAAGCTTCTTTTTCTTTTTGTAGATATGAACTAATGAAATTACAACTAAGTATGAGAAGACTAAGACTTATATTTTGTAATTTTTGAGATTTTATTCGAAAATACTGAAAATAAAACTACGGTATGCAATTAAAATGAAACTGTTTCCAATGTTTTTTCTTCACTTTTCAAACTCTTCAAAAATTACTATGCACCTAAATGCAAAAAATTCTTGAGTATGCTTAAATAATCAGACCATAAAGCAAGTAATATGAAGTATAACAGACTTCTAGGAACCAAATTCAACCACCTAAGGAGGAGACTTGGCAAACACCTAGCTTAGGAAGAAAAAATAAATGAAATCCACTGAAATCACTAAAGGGCAAGTGACAAACTGAAACTACTTGAAACTAGTACAGAGTAGAAGGTATCTAAAATCCTGATCACTGATTCAGATACACAGATATGAACCTATCACCCAAACAGGATAATCCACTTCAAATTGCTAAACGAAAGAAGACTCAAACAACAAAAACTCAAGGGCTTACTAAAAAGCACAAAGTATGGTGTACAGGACTTTCATACCTACAGCAAGATGCCAGCACTAGAAGACCCCAAAGCAGAGAAAAATACAAATAAGACAGGGACAAGCAACTCTACCTAAAAATATGCTGCTAAAAGATGTACGCGACTGTCTAATAGAACAACCTGCGTACTATACGCGACTGTGTAGCACAACAACCCCCGTACACAACAAAAAAAAATTCAAAAAGAAAAAATAATATAGGTCTCTAAAACACTACTGCAAATCAAAGCCAAGATATAAAACCATACACTAAATTAGAGCAAAGACTGGGAAAGTATCTACAGGACTAACCCACAACAGGCTGGACTCCCCAACGGAGTCGCCAGTTCTATTGTTCAGGATTAAGCACCCTTGTAACCTAGGGTTTGGGGTTACCAACTTACTACTAACCTTGCAGACAATCAAATTTACCAGAAAATAGAAAGGGAATAGAAAGAAAGTCTTGACTTACTCGATTACCGACGATTGATTCAAGCTTGATCTTCTCTCGCTCCTCTTCTCTCCAAAGCTTCCAGGGATGCACCTCTTTCACCTGTAAAGAGCAAATTCTCTAAGTAATATCTCATGCATGTATATATAAGAGGTTAGATAAACAATATATCAAATATATAATCAAATACATTCATTAACCATGATATATGAAATAGACTCAATGCAATGTTGGAAGAAGAATTCTCTTTATTAACAATCGGTGAATGAGATAAGAGTACAACCCAGCTTCTGAGACAAGGACTCCTCTGCAACCAAAGGACTCTGAGCTCTACTGATCCAAGACTTCTGAAGATATAACACTAGTATAACTTTGCTCTTCAATCTTGATTGATTAATACCCTCCCCAAGGCCTCTATTTATACTTTGGGAAATAGAGTCATTTTGAAGTTTGGGGTGGTTGAAACAGTTGGGATAGTTAATTATTAGAGCCCAACTAATCTCAATTAATCGTGTTTTATATTTTTTAAGGTCAAACTAAGTTGTACGCGACTATTGATATAGGCAACCTGTGTATGACATGCGAGTTGCTCAAAGGAAACCCGCGTACATTGATGTACGTGGGTTGCAATGCAGATAGTCGCGTACAATACGCGAGTTGCAATGGAGATAGTCGCATACACAACTCAACACTTACAAAATTTATATAGCAAACTGGTTTAAAGGTAAATGCATCCCAAGTCATGCCCATCTATAGTGTTTTGGCAAATTTCAATCTTAATATGTCCTTTTGTGTACCAACATAAAAAATGTCGGCACTCGGACGGAGAAGTGCCATTTGGATTCATAACAATTATTTAATTGGTTAATATCTTATTTCGAGGCAATTTATTATAACAAATCAATACTGAATATAATCTAAATACACTTTAAAATTTAATAAAACTTTATTAATTTTTTTAAATTAAAAAATATTTAGAATTACATAACTATCTTATTTTATAACGTATAAAAATAATCAATATATTAAATCATATTGTTATTTTATATATTTAAGACATTAATATTATGGGTTACCTTATTCAATACAACGTGGTATCATGTGCACAAGTCGAGCACATTTCTCATGTGGTATGGTTCGGTTTTAAAAAGACTTGAACCAATAAAACAGAAAGATATTATAATGTGGGTATCTTATTGAAATCAACGTGGTGTCATGCTTCTAAGTCAGAGTTTTTGAGCTTCATTCTCACTTGGTTTTATGGTTTTGTTTGGTACGGAAAGCTTTCAATTGTAATATAGTATTAAGAAAGATTATTTTTAAAAAATCAATTTTTTATTTTAGCCCATAGGTGGATAACTAGCTTTTGGTAAGAAAAGGTGTCAATTATAATATGGTATTAAGGAAAAATATTTTTAAATCAATTTTTTATTTTAGCCCGTAGGTGGATACCTAGCTTTTGGTAAGGAAAGCTGTCAACTATAATATAGTATTAAGGAAAAATATTTTTACGCCGTAAGACGTTTCTCTCCGAATAAGCTCGGAAAAGAACTGTTCTTTTTCGTCGTCTATAGCTTGAATCGAATACTGCCACGTGTTTGATGTTTGTCTGTTAGTTTTAAGGTTCGGCCGCGTGTTGGTTTTGATGTTTATCTGTTGGTTTTAAGGTTCGTCCGCGTGTTGGTTTTAAGCTTCATGTTGTTCGTGGACTGAATAGTACCTCTTCGTTCCTCAGAATAATCGAGTTATTTTCATAATCCTCAGAATAACCCTAAACACATGAGGAAGGATTACGAGCAGCAACAACAGATCCCCGCAGCAATCAGAAAACATCCGCTTACCAGGATTCATAATGCCGGATTCGACCTGCAACATCTACTCAGCTCAAGGTGTTGAACTAACGATTTTCCCGGGCCAGCGTGCAAGTTTTTTTGATATCGGCGGCTCTGAAATCGTTGAAATATCTGCCAGCAATAGATGCAAGATGAAGGGCTGTCAGTTTAGAAATAAGTAATGGGCTGGAAATTATATAGGTGTTATGCATATTCGGTTGTCGAATGAAGCTCATTGAAGCTCATCGAATGCTCCTCGTTTTCAAACCTTATGTGTTTCTCTAATGAATGGAGATATAAAATCGATACCAAATTCGGTAATAAGTGGATCTGATCTTGTTCTTCATGAGCAATAAGCTCATCTCAAGGATTCAGCGGTTCTCAGCATAAATCTCAGTCCTAAAAGGCCCTAGCCCAACAACACAGCGGTTCTCAGCCCCAAAAGCTGCTAACCCAACAACACACAAAGAGGATGGAGCTGCAAAACAAAAAGATTGTGGCCAAACCCACAACAAAAAATCAATCACAGTGTAGCCAGAGTGAATCACTGGTCAAAACATTTTCAGAATATGGAGGGTTTATAATGAAATTGGGGCATTTTGTATAGACTGGTCCGGATGCTATTGGGATTGTCACTATTTCACATGGGTGTACCGGAGTAGCTGCACAAGCTTGTTCTCTTGTTGGTATAGACCCTTAAAAGGTAAACATATCTCCATTCCCAGCGATCTCTGTCTTCATTGTAGGTTGAAAGAGGATTTGGTTCTTATTTTTTGTTGTTTAATTCAGGTTGCAGAGATTCTCAAAGACTGCACATCTTGGCTTCGGGATTGCCGCAGTGTGGATGTTGTTACCATTTTCACAATTGAAAATGGAGGAACCATTAAGCTCTTATACATGCAGGTAAAACAATTTGTAGACTGAGAACTTTGTAGCCATATAGAATTTGTGAAGTGTTCATCAATTCCTAATTTGAATGCTAATACTAATTGCAGATGTATGCACCGACTACTTTAGCTCCTGCCCGGGATTTCTGGACTCTTAGATACACCTATGTATTGGAAGATGATAGTCTTGTGGTAAGTTTGATATTTCTTGCTGTGACTTCTGAGTTTAAGAAAAAATCGAGAGTTCTGGCCTATTTTCAATCTATTCTTCCTGTACTTATTCTATTGTCGTTGTGTGCCTTGTTATGTGTTTGCCCTAAATTTAGTTTTCCTTGAGCGTTTCTTCTTATCACTCTATTAACTAACTCTGTAAAACGTCCAAAACCTTCCTGAAGGTCTGCGAGAGATCCTTAACTGGTACTCAGGGAGGTCCTAGCATGCCTGTTGTGCAACACTTTGTTAGAGATGAAATGCATCCTAGTGGATATTTGATTCGGCCCTGTGAAGGTGGAGGTTCTCTAATTCATATTGTTGACAGCATTATTCATTATATGATTTTGCTTGAGTTATCAGGCTCTCTGTTTTTCAACTGTTTCATTTTTTTGATATCATGCAGCCATGGAGTGTTCTTGAGGTGATACATCCACTCTATGAATCATCTACTGTACTTTCCCAAAAGGTTACAATGGCGGTAAGGGAATTATCCTATGCCAATTACAGATTCTATAGCACTTTATATTTTCTGTTAAAAATTTAAGTCAATTACATATATAACAGAGGACATCACATTTCACATCGTCATCACATAACAGACATCAAATGGATGCCTTTTACATTTTGTATTGACTATCTTCTATTAATTAGGCTTTACGCCATTTGCGTCAAATAGCACAAGAGGTTTCTTCTGATGTGGTCCTTGGCTGGGGAAGGAAACTTGCTGCATTAAGGACATTTAGCCAAAGATTGTGAAAGTGAGTATTCCTTTTGAGTTTGATGTGTGTTCTCCTTCTATATATCTTTGTATTTATGTGTGACACACTGTTATGGATTATTGTAGGGGTTTCAATGAGGCAGTTAATGGCTTCACAGATGATGGATGGTCGATGATGGGTAATGATGGAATGGACGATGTAACCATTCTCATCAATTCATCTCCAAGCAAACTACTCGGTCCACAGTTTGCTTCCTCTGATGGGCTTGCTGCTCTTGGTGGGGGCATCATATGTGCCAAGGCTTCTATGTTATTGCAGGTTTGGATTTCAGTTCCATGATTGTGACTGAAATGTATTGGAAATCTCAGTGTGTTTATGCTATAAAGAGATAAACTGTAATGATGGATTTGATTGTATATCTTGGATCTTGCAAAATGTGCCTCCAGCATTGCTTGTTCGTTTCTTGCGAGAGCATTGATCAGAATGGGAAGATAGTACTTTTGATGCTTTTTCTGCAAACTCTTGGAAGGCAAGTCCTTGTATTGTTCCATCGTCACGAATTGGAGGTTTTGGAGGTGGCCATGTCATTCTCCCATTAGCTCATACTGTAGAACATGAAGAGGTATTAAACTGATTTATAGTTGTCATCCTTTGAATTCTACATTTAGATGTTAATTATATTAAATAATAGTCAGAAAATTATCCAACTCTAATAATTTATGTGTTTACTTGAATGTACAAGTAGTTTTTGGAGGTTATAAAGTTGGAGAATAATGGCCTAACACAGGAAGATGCTATCCTATCTAGGGATATTTTTCTGTTGCAGGTATCGTATTCAAGTATTTATATTATCTAGCAGAGAAACTTGACGTATAAAATTGTAATTCTACTGTTTGTTGAATTGATGAACTTGGCATTTTGATTGGACAGATTTGTAGTAGAGTTGATGAGAATGCAGTTGGGGCTTGTTCTAAACTTATTTTTGCTCCGATTGATGCATCTCTAGCTGATAATTCTCCTTTGCTCCCTTAATTTTGTAAAACCAAGACAAGAATAATGTTTGAGGGAGAAATTTCTCAATGAGGCTAAGAAGATGCTTCAGTGGGAGGACCGTCTCACACACGACAATTGGAATGTTCAAAATACCGGAAATATCTATCTTGCAATACTTTGCGGTGACATCCATAATATAATCTTCACAATCCATGCCTCATAGAAATCGGTAGGGTTTGAACCGCTTTTCTGATTTTTTTTATATTTTCATTTCTCCATTGCATGTAAAGGTTTACCTAAAAGAAAAATTCGTTCATGGTATAAAATTAAGTCAATGATTGAAATTTTAATGGAAGTTCCATATAATGTTTAGTAAAAAAATGATTTTGTTATAGGGTTTGACTATTTTCTAGGCTAGCTTAAAAGTGTGGTCTCATAAGTCATAAGCTATACATATAAATTATGGTGTGAATTACTTAGCTGTGTGTAGATTGTATTTTGTGGGTTTGTAGCTTTCGATTATGTTCAAGCAGGTATGCTCTCTCAATTGTTGGATCTTGTTATTGGTTGTTATTGGTTTCCTTATAGGAACCTACATATATCTATTTTGCTAATTATAAGTTTTATCTCTGCCATTAATATTTGAAAATAGATTGTTATCTTAGGTATAATTGGGATCAGAATGATCACATGAATACTCAAGTACTACCACTCAAAGCACTTGGAAATTTGAAGTGGCAAGAGATGATTGCATATAAATTCGATTAATTTTTCTCGGAAGAGAGCACATTATTAAATTATATTTCCTAAAGAGTTTGGTATAACTGGAAGCATCTTTCATATTAGTCACGTTCCTCTTTTCTTCTGTTTTTGTTGATTTTTTTTTTATTTTCTTTTTATTTGGAAGCTCTCACTTTGATATCTATTGTGACATGCCCACTGGCACACCTCCAAACTCTAATATAGACAATTATGTAAGTTTCGAGTGGATTTCCTATTCATGATACACTGGTTAGAATGCGTACAACTTCTGTGTGATTCCCAATAACATAGACCTTAGCGTGATTGGAAACCATGACAATTTGTAAGTTGTGTTATAGTGCGAGTCTTCAACTCATTAACTGAAGCAACATTATATTGGTCTAATTTGGGGAGTGTTTTATGTTTCATATATAGAGATGAAAAACATGAATTTGAATTTCTATTTATATGACATATCCTCCTAAATAGGTCTAATGATACTCTACCATGACCTGTATCCAAAAACTATAAGCATGCTCCCTTAACCATAAAAAGAATCACTCTGCTTGAGACCATAATGTGATCTATCTCTCACTTTTGTAAGTCGGTGGTGGTCATACCCTAGGAGTAAATAAATGAGTGGATCTAGTCCCTCTAAATAGTAGTAATTTGGCCATAGGATGTAATAATTATAAATGCCTATATCTTCCAAAGAATATATGTATGCTTTAAGCCATAGTATGATCTACACACTATATAGGAGTAAGATAAGTGCCTCACCATGTTACATCCTCAACAGGATACTACTATAACTGAAACCAGTCATCTCCTCTCATAGTATGACCATGATATCTCCTCAATAGGCTTAGGCTTACCATGCATGTATATTAGAGAAGCATAGTTACTGAATATGTACCATTCATGAATGTGGGAAAGCATCTATGAGTTCCCACAAGGTTTTCCTAGGAAAATATATGATTTATTGCTTCATTTGTAGGTGGTTTATAATATATATATATATTTTCTTTTGTAGGTTGGACCTCGGCTAAAATAGGACAGTGAAAGACCAAATAATGTGCTGTAATTGCAAACTAAAGCAGGGCATTTTTTGTTGTGGTGGGCTTGATTTAATTTAATGCTCTTCAATTTAAGTTAATGCTCTTCAAAGGTTAATGCTTGCAACCAAACAACCCTTTCCAGCAAATTCTATGATTAACAGTTTTTGAGAATTCTATATCTAATTGGATACTAGCCATTTACATTTTCTCTTATCTTTTGTATTGCACAATGAGTTATTTGTATGATTTATGCCCGAGATAACGTTTTCAAGTAAACTATGCAATCAAAAAAACTGAATATTGCATATCATTTTGCACATCAGATTGTCAACATGATTCTGGGATACAAAGTGGCATGTACAAGTCCTCATATATAACAGTTAATAAATGTAATTGATTGGGGATTTCTATGAACATTATGCCATGCAACTTATTCATATTTGGTTGGGACTTCATGAGTCATATAATACAACAAGAATTCTTATATTCACCTTTCTTATTTCAAGATTAATGGTCTCTTTCAGTATTGACTTGGCCATTGTCTCTTTCATTATTGACTTGGCCATTGTGTAAAATGGAGACTTTTTTATGCTTGCAGCAACTGAGGGATTACCTAACTTGACACTGATTTTATTTTTGTGAGATACTTTGGTTGGTGAGATGCATACTATCATATACAGGACTAGGATCTCCATCTAATTAACTTATTAGTACTCATATAAGTCAAGTATTTGAATAGATTTTTAGGAAATTGTAAGTCAATCCTGCCACTATACTATTTAATATGTGTGCTTTCAAAAAAAAAGTAATATGCAGAATGTGACAGCAGGAATGTCCCAAATAAGAGAAGTGAACCCCACTACTAAACAATGGGAATTGACGCTTAAGCATATGAATAAAACAACAGTTTCTGTGGTTCTACATCTGTGACCCAAAATATTATACCACAATGGTATTGAATTCAGAGGTAAGTTGAATGAATGGTATTTGGTGACATTTTCCTAAATTGTCTTGAGCCCATTTTCATTTGGTTTCCATAGTTTTATGTCTCTATGATCTTAGAAAAGGACGGGCTTTCTTTTTATCCCTCGTTTATAAGTTGAGCCGGTTGTCGAACATTGGTGAGCTTGTGAAATTTTTTTATTCTTAGATGTGCCATCATAGAAAATGGCAGCCAGATAAGAGAAATTTACAGATCCCAGTGAGATGTTTACGATTGGGATATTATAATTTACCTTGAAATTCTTGAGGCCAAATAGCGCATGAGTTGCAATGGAGGTTAACGGAAAGAACATGGAAGGCTTGGTGTAGCCATCGAACTCTGCAATATGGTCCAGATGTTTATGAACACTAGTCCCATTATTCCTACATAGATCAGATAGATCAGTAAAAAAAACCTGAAATCAATTCTTCCAAGCAGTGGGATTGTGACTATGATCCTTCTCGAATTGATCGTCGAACGCCTGGATTGCCATCCAGCCGCAAATGAGCCAACCTGAGCCATGCATTGGTGGATTCTTCACCAGGAATGTGCAGGGATTGGACAATTCAGTTCTTGTTTTCCTCTTTGAACTCGAAGCCACGATTTCCTACCTCGTTCATTTCATGATCAATGGCAGCCTCTTTTGTTTCTTTCAACACATGGATTGTCAAGACCATCAGAAGTTTATCGCGGCCTACTTTCAAGTGAAATTAAAAAGGCCTTTGCTTATAAGAAAAGTTTCATTTATCATTCAAGGGAGTCAGTTAAGGATTTATGTTTAAAGGTAAGTCGTGTAACTTGTGCAGAATTGAACTTAATTATGACATTCAAGTAAATTGCAGAGACTCGCTTTATACTAACATGGCATAAAAATTGTTTTACTGAAATATATGATACTTCAGCCAGTGCAAAATGGCCTTTAGGCATTTGGGAGTATTTCTCCTTCAAAAATTGAATTGTTATTATTTAATTTTTGTTTTCTCATGAAGGAAGATTTTTTGTTTGATGAGATAAGTTACTTCATACTTTGTTTATTACGGATTAAATTCTATGTTTTTGGTGCAGGCAACTTGTTTGCTCTGGGGATCTTCTTGTCTCCAATTTAAGTTTCCACTTATGATATGTACTTCACCTATAATAGCAACCACCCATTTCAGGGTCACTATCCATAGACTTTTCTTACCTAAAGTGATTTCTCTTAATAGTTAATACACACTTGTGTTTACAGCTTTCCAACATATCCTCCAAATTTCAATTTTGCACAGGTATTATCAATAATAAAAACTACCGTGTTTGTGTGATTGGGCTTTCATCTTTTATTAATTTTTGGTTTTGGTTTAGATTTTGCTTGCAGCACTGATGAGTTCATTTTATATTTTCATATTTTTGAGGTCTTTGTTCCCTTTTCAATCAAGTGAAGTTACTACTGAAAGCCATGTATTTATGTACCAACTTTTTTAGGTTGTAATTAGGGGTGTGAGAGGAAATGCCTCACCTCAACTCACTTGTTCATGTCTTGTATGTCCATGTCTACTTGGTTTGTTGCAGGGATTTTATAATCCATATGCAACACCCCAGTCTCCACAACTATATGATGGTCCAGCAGCAACAATGTATCGTCATGCACAAGTATCACAAGGTGCATCTGGATATCCTACATCACCAGGATTAATGCAAGGTCCACATATTGTTCAGTATAGCAGCCCAGGATTGGTAGCTACAATGACTGCTTCATCAAAGTATGGGACTGCAGCATCAACACAAAACCTTGGTCAGTCTTCGGGTACATTCTACTCGCATATTTATGTCAAATATTATAATCATTTTCAATTTCAGTGGGTTTTGTAGTAGATAAAAAGTATATTAACATTTATACTATGTTTTTAATTTTGATGAATTCTTTCTCATGCAGGAATGGCACTAACAGATGCAAATTTGGTCTCTGTAAATCGGAGTCCAAGACATACACCACAACAATATGCAGTGCCATTGGCTCTTCAACAATATGCGGCTGTAGCATCTTCTGAATAGGTATGTTTCCTGATGTTTGTTTTATGGCTAATGAAGAGAGAGAGGGTAAAGAGAAGAGGCATACTTCTTCAACAATGACATATGGCCTTGAAAGAAATAATGTGTATGATGAAATCCTATATATCTTTAAAAAAAATGATAAACCTTTGCTTTAAGTTTTGTTTCGATCTTAAATGGATGAGAAAAAGGAGAGTAAACAAAAATTTGGGTGTTGGGTGGCGCTCTATGGGAAGGGGAGGTATTTTAGTTTACAGAATGGTAGAATAAAAAGGAAAGTGATAAGTTCGATAAAAAAAATTGGAAACCTAAGAAATAGCGAGTGGGTCTTTTCATTTTTAATATCCATTGAAATACTATCCTCATTTTTAATATCCACTGAAATACTATCCAGGTCTTATGGGGAACTGCCACATAATATGAGACCATTGAATGGTCTTATCATGCAGACAATGATAATCTGTGCAAAGGACTTGCAACAAACTAAACAAAATATGGAGATTAAGCCATGTTGTACCCTACCTTTGTTTTGCATTTGTCCTATATATATCTCGTCATTTACATTCAACCAGCTGTTGCGTTTGTCCTATATTATCCACTCAACCGCATCCAACTAGTTCTAAAGCTCACTTTGTTGTTAGCTTTATTGATTGATAGGAAATGTTAGAAAGTTCTCCCAAAGAACACGAAGGTGCAAGATAGGAATCTGAATTGAATTGAATTGAATGAACCAGCTTTATAAATAATTATCTGCAATGCTTCCTTAGATACCAGATGCAAATCTTGGGTCATATTTCTTCTTATTTCCTCATAAAGACTAGGCCACTATTAGTGTTGCTTGAGGAGTCGAGTGAAGTGAAGAGAAAATAAAGTCATTTTGGAGATTTTCAGATATCTCTGTCACTGTTTTCCTTTGTGTTTTAAGAAAGATTGCTATGACCAAGTGATATCATGGCTGATCCTGGTTTTCTCTCTGGGTTTATTGGTAAAGGCATCGACATAGCAGTCGACCAGATTCTTCACCATGTTAACATTGTGCTCCGCTGTAGGAAAGAATTGAACTCTTTGAGAGATCTGGTAATGAGCATAAAGCCTACTGCAGCACAGATCCATCAATACCGTCTGCAATTAAATAGAGAGAGAGGAACATCCACTGTTGAAAGCTGTAATAATGCTTCACAATGGGTTAAAAAGCTGCACGGCCTTCTCCCACAAGCACTGTCAATATTGCAACTGTTCACAATACCAAGTTTCAAGCAGTGTTGAGAATGGTTTTACTTCTACAAGCCGAGGCCTTCCTATTACATTTGGTAGCTAGAAAATCTCTCGTTACTTATCGGACTTCCACTATTGATCCTCCCTTTCGTGACAGGATTTAAGCATCTTATTCTTCAAAATCTATTCTTACTATTGAGAATAATTTGATTCAGGCCTTCCTATTACATTTGGTAGCTATAAGATCTCTCATTACTTTGGTATGGGACTTCTATGGGTATTCTCTATAAGGATTCTCTCCTGATTTGGTTGGGTATATTTTGCTTCCCATTTTAGTTATTTTTTCAGTATAAAATATGTTTCCTTAATACTTTTAGCTCAAGTTGATTCATACCTGTTTCTGCCAATGAAAGTTCATATGGATGGATTATTTTATTCTCCAACAGGTGGTTGCAATGTGTTTATGTACCCTCTCAGTCCGCCTCAACTTGTTCTTAGACGTGCTCGAGCCCCATATCCTGTAAATATATAACATTACTGATGTGACGAATGTTTGGAATAAGGAGCTGATTATTTCCAAATCTCTGCCAGAGCAAGGAGATAGATCCTTACCTAGGTGCAGGTGATGCCATCTACAATCCCAAGAGAACATGTTGAAAGCTATTTGAAATGTGCCTATTTATCAAGGTAGTAGCATTGGCAGTTGCCCAGAATGTGTCAATATCCAAGCTAGCAACAAGAGACCCAAGCCAGTGCCCGAGGAGCATCATTTCTCTTGGCTCAATCAACCATCCTATCTCCATTGGCTAACATAATATCAATATATGACAAGTGATCAATCAACAAGACATTTGCCTAATGTGTACTTGTGGTGTGAGACAAACAACAGACTTTGATCATGATGTTAATGTCTTTCACCCAGTGGGGCAAGGAAGTCAAGGGGGTCCTTCCTCGAGGAGAGTTGGGAAAGGAAATGAAGGACAGTTTGTCTTGAGGGGGTGGGTGAAGGGAAGGGAAAAGGAAAACAAGCAAGAAGTCAGCAATGCAAATAGCTAGAGGAGAAGCTCATCTTAAGGGGCTAGGAAGAATAGAGAAATGCTAGATGAACTTGTTATCACTAAAAATGCATTTCTTAAAAAAACATATTGGCGATCTTGTTGATGGTTCATGGATTAATTATCGGATTGACTTGTCAAAATTCTTCATTTGACATTGACAGTTTGTGGATACATTAGCAGATATTGGCATTGATGGTTTGTGGAAACATCTTCATCAGGATCAACTTACCATTTTTGAGTTCATCATTTGGCATTGATTGTTCAGGATTGCTAAAGTCAGTGTTAGCACATTTTTGTGGTTCTTGTATTGCTCAAGGGTTGAGGATTGGACAGGTTCTTGGCAGGTGGTTTTCGTAGCATGTGCATTCAAAGGACATAGCATGCCTATTTTAGTGCACAGATGGGCATGCTCTCAACATAGGCATTTTTAGTAGGTTCCTCTACTTCTATTTTTGGCAGGTCACCCCATGCATCTGAATGACATTCAATGTTTGGAGTATGCATGGGAGGATGATGATAGTTAGATTCTTGAATTGGCTATTTTTAGAAACTTTATAGTTTTAGAAATTTTTCCTTTTCAGCAGCTCGAGACGTTTTTGGGCACCTAAATTGATGGTTTCCTAGATGGGCACTTTCATACTTTCAAGATTTACAATCATAAAATTTATAGTTTTAGAAATTTTATCTCTTTTGAAATCTCATGGTAGATTTGGATAACCCTTTTTGATATGTGCATATGGTTCTGTGTTTGTGGCAATCTCATATAGTCAAGTTCTTGGTCAGAATTGGTCAAGCCTAGGTCTAAAAATTGAATTTATGCAGTTTTGGAGATACTTACAATTTTTGATAAATTTGGTGGTGATCAAGGATTGTGTAATCTTGGTCTACTTTTAGCCTTGAGATTTTCAGAATTTGGTTCTATTTTGAGTACCCTTTATCTTGAACAACATTGGCATCCAGTTTCAAGTCATTTTGAGAAATTGGAACGGAAAATTAAGGTTGTTGCACCTTCTAGAAGCTTCTATGGTGGGTTCCACTTGATCTATGTTTATCTCTAGGAGTGCACTCTACTTAGGGCAGCTATTCTTGGAGCTGACCTTTCAGTGCAGTTGAGTGGAGTTCACTGCTGTTGATTCTCAGTTCATGCACGTGAACAAGTGATTTTTAGATTTGCTTTCAACCTTGAAGGTAACCTATTCATGGAAAGTTGGCTGCACCAAATGATGAAGACTCTTCCTCTACATTCAAGAATTTGTTGGATCTATTTTTGACTTGGAGAGGAGTGTGCCCTTCAGTTTTGGCAAAAGCTCTCCTGAGACTGTCACTTCAGTTCATAATCAATTCACTTCAGTAGACTTTCCTTTCAGTTATAACTTCTCCCTACAGTGCAGTTGATTGATTTCTCCTCAGTTTAGTTAGAATTTAGTTTAGATACATGTCTCTTGGAGAAGACTCAACCTATCATATTCAAAGTGATTCACACATCAAGCAAGTCCTATTTTTGCAAGGTGTCTTTTACTCCAAGCCATTCATGCTATACTCATCTTGAAATGACGGAATCTTGAAAACTGTTAAGTTTGCTGAATTTTGATGGGATGTGAAATTCTATTCTCTTCATATGAGGTCCAAAGAGGTTTGAACCCCTCTCAAACATCTTGGAACAAATAATAATAATATAAAAAGCAACTAAAATGGTATTATTTTGCTTAAAGAATTTTATAATATCATTTTAGGTTGGCTTGTGTGTCAAGCATTATTATATTTGAAGCCTTGGAAAGTGCACCCTAGATGAAGTTTGACTTTTTGTTCATGCATTCAGTTTATTCTTGAGGAGGAGGGTGCTCCACTTAGCCTATGCTTCGTGGATCCTTGTGCTATTTCCAGGTGTAGAAGGAGGGTGCTCCACTTGGAATATGCATGGTGGATTCCAGTACTATTTCTAGGTTAAGAATCTTGCACTTGGGACTAGGGCATTATGGTGTATGGAATCCAGAGAATTATCAATATCCATTTACCATGTGGAAAAAGGTGGGTTTCGTGAGAAACTCAAAAATTCACAATCCCAAATTTTGCAGGAAGGTTGAAGTTAATGTGGAGGGCACATCATGTAAGAGTACCAGAGGTATGTAATTGACAAGTTTGATACAATAGCCAATGAGGGGAAGTGGCCCTGGTACTCTATTGACACCAAATCAAGAGGTGAATTTTGACATTCTAATTATATTTCCGGGAAAAGCTTGTATGGAGATGAGACTCATGCATGATTAAGTTATTTTCCTTCTTTTCTCTGTATGTTGAATTGAATTTATCTAGCTTTGAATAATAGGTCAATAGAATTTCCTAAATTGTAATCATGCCTATTAAACATTTTGAAGGGATATTCTCCATATGAATATTTTGTCGTTCCTTGACCCAAACTTAATGAAAGAGCAACAAGGATGTGGTGGCACAGATCATATATGCAACTCTTTCTGGAGATGTTGTGATGGAGGCTGCTTATTCTTGGGAGTTGCCTTGGTATGGACTCGAAGTAGGGCTGACAAACTATGCTGCAGGTCTATAACAGGTCTTTATAGTTTTTTTTTATGGGTAACGTTTTTTGGGTTTGAACCTCCAGATGGTAGTTTTGTATTTAAATATTTCATTTGAGTCGGGTAGCTGATTTTTTGTTTGTTGAATCTCCACTCTATTGCTGTCAGATAGCGGCTTTTTTGTTGAATTTCCATTGCACTTCAGTCAAGTAGTTGTTTTTCTTTGTTGAATCTCCACTTTAATCCAGTAGGGTAGTAGTTTTTCTTAAATATACAGAAATACCCAATTTATTGTGTAGGGTCATCATTTTATTTATAAATAACCACTTCATTTATGTTGGGAAATAGTTTCTATTTTAATAGCTATCCCATTTGTGCCATTTTGTACTTTATGTTGTATTACGCAATGTTCTAACTTGGATATTATTTAGTTTTTAAATTAAACCGAACTTCATTTAGGTCATTTGCTGTTGATATATATTGTACGTTGGTTCCGTTCGACAGGTTTATTTGCATTATATATTATTATTTTTGTGTTAGTAGCATTGACCTACAAGGTATCTGTGATGTTATTATTTGGGTGCATTATGTTGCATTTTATTTTATTTTGAGATGGAGCTAAGCTTCATTGATGTTGCTTTTAATGTTAAAGTGCATTGTGTACTATCCTATTTGAAGTTCATTTCATTTTGAAGTTCCAAGGAAGTAATCTTCATATTTCAACTTCTACTGATTGACTAGAAATGGTTCATTTGTTTCACAGAAATCTCTCTTACAACAATTTGTCTCGGAATATTCCCGCCATAAAGAACTTTACAAGATTTACCCCAGAAAGGTATACATATATTCGAAACAAAATTCAGTATTTGTTCTATATATTAGTGGGTTTGTGCATTTGATCTGACAGGATTGATTATTACCTCAGCTTTTTAGGAAATCCAGGTCTCTGTGGTGATTGGATTGGATCACTTTGTGGGATATACGCTAGGCAATCAAAAGGTAAAAAAAAAATTAAATTTTACAAGTCAAATTACATAGATTAGTTCTATTTTACGATCAAATTTCCTGGGAAATTATATTTATAAATGTATCATATTGATTTTGAAAATGAACAGCTTCTATCTCAACACCAGCTATTGTTTGCATCTCTCTGGGTTCAGTTTTATTAGTGTCTATGATTATCATACCTCTCTACCATTCAAATCAGCCTAAACCATTCACCAAAGGGTCAGCAAGCAAAATGGGTCAAGGTATTATTATGCCACATTTCTCATTTGTCTAGATTATATCATAGAAATAAAGAATTATCTCAAATCAATATCTATGCACTTCATTAAAAAATGCATTGATGTCCTGATCAGGTTCTCCAAGGCTAGTAATATTGCACATGGATATGGCCCTTCACATGTATGATGACATAATGCACATTACAGAAAATTTGAATGAGAAATATATAATTGGTTATGGTGCTACTAGCACAGTTTATAAATGTGTTCTTAAGAACTCTAAGCCAATTGCTATTAAAAGACTATACACGCACTACCCACAAAGATTGCGGGAATTTGAGACAGAGTTAGAGACCGTTGGAAGCATCAAACATCGGAATCTTGTCAATTTGCATGGGTACTCTCTTTCTCCACATGGCAATTTGTTGTTCTATGATTACATGGTAAATGGAAGTTTGTGGGACATATTACATGGTAAGTGAAATGGATGGCAAAGATATCAAGAATTTTACTTGTACAAGATACATATAGGCCTAGCATGAGATTCTACCAACCTTTCAGATATGATTGATGTTTGCTAATCGATGAATTGCAAAATCTAAACAACGTTTCTTTGTATGTAGGATCTTCAAAGAAGATTAACATAGACTGGAACACAGACTTTGGGAGTTGCACAAGGTCTGGCATATCTCCATCACGACTGTAACCCATGTATTATTCACACAGATGTAAAAACTTGACTTTGGGAGCTACACAAGGTCTAGCATATCTCCATCACGACTGTAACCCACGTATTATTCACACAGATGTAAAAACTTCCAACATTCTCTTATATGACAATTTTGAATCACATTTGTCAGACTTTGGCATTGCCAAGTGTATCCCCTCTGCAAAAACTCACACCTCTACCTATGTTATGGGTACCATTGGTTACATTGACCCTGAATATGCAAGGACATCGAGGCTTAACGAGAAGTCCGATGTGTACAGCTATGGCATTGTTCTTTTAGAGCTACTAACTGGGAGAAAAGCAGTGGATAACGACTCTAATTTGCTTCAGCTGGTAAGATGATAAGATTTATATTCTGTCAATTTGCTTCACTTGGCTTTGTTCTCTTTGTCTTGGGACATAGCATAGACCAAGAAAATACAGAAATAACCTTCACTTTTATTGACATGGCCATTTGAATGTAGATTCTATCAAAAGCAGACAACAATACAGTAATGGAAGTAGCAGCAACCAAGAAGTAGCAACAACCTGCACAGATCTTGGGGTTGTAAGAAATATCTTTCAGCTTGCACTGCTTTGCACAAAGAGACAACATTCTAACCGCCCCACCATGCATGAGGTTGCCAAAGTTTTGCAGTCATTAGTACCAGCTTCTAAACAAACTCCAAGTATCCGAGTAAACCAACCAGCACCCAGCAACAACTACAGAAGATACTTAGATGAATATGTGGAAGGCAATCACAGAGATGGTACAGGCAGCACAAGCAGCACTTCTCATGGGCATTTGTTTCTGAGATTTGGCGAGGTTATTTCACAGAACACTGTTTGACTATAATGAAGGCCCAGATGGAGCTCACAGACAAAATTATCCAATTGTTCATTCTGACTTAGTGCTGCTACCGGATAATTGCATCAAAAGCTCAAATTTTGCAATTTTGTTTCTGGAACAGAAGCCTGAATTTGTTAAAGCAAATGAGAGTGCCGAGTGTGAGATCAACAAACACTTTGTGCATGCTTTTGCAGAGAGGCCACTCAGAATCTCTGTGACATTTTTGTTGTTCAACAACCCCTATATGACATCCAATAGATATTGTATCCGAATATTTTGCTACTTCCAGGCATAAAACATTGTTGAAAAAAGATATGGATCATGTTACAAGGCAATATTGAGCAGCTTGCTACTTCCTCATTGAATTCAAGATACACATGTTGAAATTGCATTGAATTCACCATACACATGTTGAAATTGCAAGCGTGCAAATGCTAAATAGGCCTTTTTCTAAACTAACTCCTCATCAGACAGGCCTTTTTCTAAACTATCAAACATTTTCAAAATAAATTGGCGTGTTAACAAGAATTCTTATGTTTAATAGGTTATACTCGTTAGGCAATGATAGATACTGGACTACCTGTTCTCACTTACCCGCTAACAATTACCTTCACCGCAACTTCCTTGGGGCAATTGCTAGTTGAATCAATTTTTTATTTTAGCCGATAGGTGGATAACTAGCTTTTGGTAAGGAAAGCTCTAAATTATAATATAGTATTAAGGAAAAATATTTTTAAATCAAATTTTTTATTTTAGTCCGTAGGTGGATAACTGGCTTTTGAAATTTTGAAAGGGCAGTCGTTAAGACAAGCGAGCTTGAGGTGGACTGGTACAGGTGAAACCTCATTTTCAACGCAATTTGCGCGTTAAATGAATTGTGTGCACCATAATAACACAGCTTGAGGTGGACTGGTACAGATGAAACCTCATTTTCAACGCAAATTGTGATTTAAATGAATTGTGTGTAGCATAATAACAGGCGCATTTTTCCCAGTTTTTCCTGCTCGATTTTGCGTGTTTCTTGCAAAAATTTCTCACAGTATTTTCAAAACGCGCCAAAACAGTGTCAGATTTTACAGAGAAAGTGTGCCTGAGGCTTTTTGCTTTTTTTGACATGCGCGATTTTATTTATACGCTTGAAATCACGCACACAACAGAAATTTAGGATTTAGCTCAAACAATTTACCTGATACCGGAAAAAAAGGACCAAAAATACGGTAGAGAATCAAAGTACCAAAGGCCTTGCGTAAATGAAAATCATCGACTGTGCTTTCCCATTTTGCATTTGTATTTCAATGGCAGGCCGCGAAGTCGAACTCACACCCATCCCTCCTCTTCAGACATTAGCTTCCACCTCGACTTCCACAACTGCGTTTCCAGACCACGACTCCTGCTACGAATACGATGTCTTTATTAATCACCGCGGCACAGATGTAAAGAATACCTTCGCCAGCCATCTTTACCGACTCCTAGTCCAACAGGGACTTCCAGTCTTTCTGGACTAGCAGGAATTGCAAGAGGGACTCAATTTTAATTAGCAAATAGAATTGCAAGAGGGACTCAATTTTAATTAGCAAATAGAAGGCGCTATTAGAACCGCCTGCGTTCACGTGGCTATATTTTCCCCGAGATATGCCGAATCAAAATGGTGTCTCGATGACCTACTCCTCATGTTCGAGTCAGGGGCACCGATTATTCCTGTGTTTTATGTTGGAAAATGTAATTATGCGCAGATCTCTACTTGGCTTCCAACCGACTCTATCAGAGTCTGGATAAACCAAGAACTTGTCTGTCAGTCTGACAAGAAGGAAAAGTCCAAGTAGGCAACTTAATTCAGTCTAATTTATTTCAGAAGCTAAGTTGTTAGGTAGGTAGTTATTGCAGATTTTAATGAAAAGTAAGTCGGCAAGTAAGTCGGCCTATGCTGAAGCAATTTTCAGAATTGCCTATAAATAGAAGATGCACATTATAAATCAAGAGAGTGAGATACACAGAGAAA